>JAKTRM010000012.1:0-180482 GCA_030579635.1 Wickerhamiella australiensis | reverse complement strand
CTGTGGTGAACCTGCTGAACCACTCGTACAAAGACTGCAAGAGTAAACTTCTGAATGCATTCGAAGCGATTTTAGAAATTGACTCCTCACGTGAGACTACTTTTGGTAGATGTGCCTGCGCCCTGGCCCTTCACAATAGGGGATATAATGTAAGTATCTATGAAATTCGGCAAGACCCTCGCAAGAACCCGGAGGAGGGCCTGCGCTCCGTCAATTTGGCAATGTCGGCCAGGGGCCTCAACACCCTGCGCAAGATCTCTCCACAAACCGCTACACGTATTGGCAGTTTCTTTGTCCCCATGCACGGCCGCATGATTCACGGCTATGGCTACCAGCAGTCTGCTCCCTATGGCCTCCATGGCGAATCCATCCAGAGTATCTCCCGGTATACACTGAGCTATCTACTGCTGGAGGAGGCCAAGCTAGCGAATATTCCCGTCTACTTTGAGCACAAGTTCCAATCATATGAAGACGGTGTCGCGGTTTTCAGTTTCCGTAGCGAGCGAGTGGAATCCAAGTGCGACCTGGTGGTGGGTGCCGACGGAACATTCAGTAAAGTGCGATCGGCCGTGATGCGGCTCGCTGATTTCAGCTACGAGCAGGAATACATTGATCACTACTACTTGGAGGTCCCAATTCCCTCCTCGGAGTCAACCACCTCGGGGTTTGCGTTTGACCCAAACCATCTCCACATTTGGCCCCGGCATCGCTACATGTTTATTGCACTACCAAATAAGGACAGAACCATGACTGGCACGCTCTTTGCTCCCAAGAAAATGTACGAGGACCTCGACACGCCCGAGAAGTTTGCCGAGTTCTTCAAGGACAAGTTCCCCGACGCGTTTGATGCCGTTGGAGTCAAGGCCATTGAGTACTACTACGAGGCCCACCCCAGAGGAAAGCTTCTCTCTACCAAAATGTACCCTTACCACTTTAGTGACAAGGCCGTTTTGCTTGGCGATGCTGCCCACTCGATGGTCCCCTTTTACGGCCAGGGCCTGAATTGTGGACTGGAGGACGTCAACATTCTTGTTAATGCGCTTGACGAGGCCAACGGCGATATTGCGCTCGCACTCGCAAACTACTCGGCGCTTCGCAAACCCGATCTTGATGCCATATACAAACTCAGCATGGACAATTACATTGAGATGCGGTCCTCTGTCACCTCGCGTGCATTCTTTTTCCGTAAGTGGATCGATAAGGCCCTGGGACTGACTTTTAAGGGCAAGTGGCTGCCCCTCTATACAATGATTTCATTTAGAGCCGATATCCCGTACAGCAAAGCCGTGGCCAAGTTCCAGCGCCAAAATAAGATCCTCAATCTGCTGTCTGTGGGCCTTGTTGCTCTTGTGAGCGCCATTGCTTGGCGTATAATCAATAAGGGTGTATTGAGAAGTTGATATTAATTATTAGATGACTTTGGGACAACGGGCGAGCTAAATAGCTAACTCGCCAGCTAACTCGCCAGCGAACTGACCAGCGAATTGACCGCTGAATAGCTCTCCAGCGAACTTACCAGCGAACTGACCGCTGAATAGCTTACCAGTTACAATTCCAATAATCCATATTGTCTCTATAAACTGACATACTGATACATCCCAATATAAATATATCCTACTAAGGTAATACTCCAGATTTGACCACGGTAAATGATGCCAATCTCCACTGGATTACCCTGATCTTTCGCTAGATCCAGGCAATCACCTTGTATATTTGCTCACCTATCGATATGGTCACAGTCCTTTCAAAGAGGACTGATCCATTAGAGCAAAATATACCCACCGCCTAGGCCTATCCAGTGTCCTATGTTTACACTGGAAAACCTTTACGGTTCTCTGATACCAACAATGACACCATCGACAACACCTGATTGTTTTGAATGGCTCAAGAGGTTCCTAACTCAATTCAAAGGGACGTCTGGATTGCCACTAGGTGGAACGCTACTCATACGAGAAGACAAGTACCGCCGAACCAATGTGTTACAGGCTTTCTATTCCTACCCTCCTTACACGACAGCCTCCAATGGTATTGTGGAGCGGGTCTTGGCTCAGTAATCCCAAAGGCTAAACATCTTCTTTATGGCAGTCAGTTACCCGCTAGTCTGGCTCTACTCAGTTCGTCACGCTGCTGCTATTCTGAACAATACCCCAAAAAAGGGCTCACATCGTCCCAATTGATTCCCGAAATGGGTCTTCGCACCCTTTCACAAGAGTTGGAACAGAACAAGAGGCCAAAAATATGCAAAGAAGCATTAAAAGCAGTGGAACAAAGATTCGAGAAGTGTGTCTCACTGTGCACGTGGAAATATGCCGACAGAATTAGTGGTCAAAAAACTGGGCATCGTGTCTGGAAGCCTAAAAGTCATACCTGATGGAGGAAGCTAGCTTTTTCTCACAGTTCAATCTCAGTACCTTGAGCAGTCACATTGCAAATTCTGTTCAAGATCCTACTTATAAAGGTGACATACTCAGAAAGCTCACTGAGGTAGAAAGTTCATGCCGGGAGAATCCATTCGAGTACTTTGACTTAGCCTCGAATCTGTTCACAGAGTATGCTGAAGCAATTGGTTCAGAACCCATCAAAGCCATTGAGAAGTACCTCTTTCAACTGGCCATCAATACATATGCAAAGCCTGACTTCATGGAACAATTGCGCAAGTATGAAATGGAGATGGGAAATATCAAGTTTGGGGAAGAGCTCGTACTGTTGGTAAATGCTTACAAGTGCTTTCACAATTCTGGTCGTGGTCTCGATTCAAAGACGAATTTGCTCCTTTTACAAAAAACAAACCGACTGTCAATGCTCAATCTTAAAGTAGGTTCGCAACCAAGGTCATTGAAGGACGTAGACGAAAAGGCAGATGTCCTCACTGCAACTACAAACAAGGGTGCAGAGACTTTGATCACGCTAAGTACTGTCAATTCGCGAAGGTAGAAAGCTTCAAGGAAGAGAGGCGTAAACAAGATAGCCGGTATGTAGAGTCTAGTGGCCGTTCCTCACTGAGCGAACGTACTCTCAGCGGACCAGACTTCAAGCTAAAGCACTGATTGTGGACCAACAACTGGTTCAATGAGCTAGTCACGACTGGGAATCCCTTCTCAGCTCTAGGTGGTAAAGTTTATGCACTGAAAAGTGGATCAGTAAATCTACCAGTTGTGGGAAAGAATGGCAATCTTGCCTGGCGGCTACCGAGCCGTTTACTGGTCCCTGGTCTGCATAACCTTGAAAAGACTTTATCGCTGGGTCCAACTGAAGTGATGCAGATGCAAGAAAAAATGTGTACAGTTTCTGGTATTATCATGACAGCCTTCATAAACAAGCAACTCAGGCTATTTTCCACTGCGCCGCATCATGAAGAGAGTCTGGGCTTCTCTTTTTCAGTATCAAAGTCATACACCTTGCCTGTGCTTAAATCTACTCTCTTTTACCCGCCAGAACCTTATTCAAGCACAGGTTTTTTTTGTTTAATTCTAGCACTACAGGCGATAGTTCTGAGTTTTTCATTCTAAAGTGATCAAAAAACGGCAAAGTGGCAAAGTGGCGAAAATTATTTCGCGGGGGGTTGAGTTTTAACTCCCTCTACACCGGGTAACTGCATACGGGTCTAAATGGGGTCTTATGATTGTGGGTCCAACTGCCCCTATTACCGACTCTGAGATATTCTTGGACTGCCGGTATGGTAAATAAGTTGACAAAACAGTCTGTTGAATATACTCTGTAATTCTGGCCTGAAACAATCCTTGCTGGGCTATCTATGATACACTTGCTCGGTGGTTCATTGAGGCTATGTAATAAACAAGAGACATCTCAACCAACCAAGGTCATTATGCATCAGTTATAAATCTTTGATATTGCATCATGTACGAAGAATCTAACCTTCAAGTGTAACAGCAATTACGCGCAAGGCATGGGTTGAGCAATGCTCTTCTGCATGAGACCTTTATAAACCAAGTAACAACCTACATATCGCATACTTGAATCCTCTCAGACTTTAATGCTTAGATCTGTGGTTGACTTCTGCCAGGAGTCCCTGACTCCTAGAGAGACGACTGCTGCTCCCTGCTTGAACAATTCAACAGTTTATGGGGCGTGGCCACTCCGCTCTTCGCTTGATCAACCTTGATACCCAAAACTCATCTACTAGTCCAACGTCCGACACTTCCCAGTTGTTTTTGTGCCTGCAAGTTCTTGTTCAATAAGTGAGCATTGCCGGCGATGAGCATATCATCCACATTGAGCGCCAAGAGACAATCCACTCTGCCTTCCTCGTTTCTGTGTACAAAAATACATTTTTCTTCAAGCAGTGATTCAAATCCTCTTCCTTTCAAGTACAGGGTGATGGTTTTATGCCACTGTCTTGGTGCCTGCTTGAGTCCACAGAATGCCCTGTCCAGTTTTAGGACAACCCGTGGGTATCCCTGTTAATCTTTTGGGAGAATACACATGGATGTCTTCTTTAACTGGACCAAACCCAGTGCCAGTACAGAGAAATCAAGCCAGGGAGTTATGCCCCGATATCGATGTGCCAATTGATCCTATTAGGGTACCTTCTGCTGTGATTTCAGCACCAGTAGGAGGTTGTACAAACACCTGATCACCATGCAGAGGTGCACTCCCGATCTGGAGGCAAGGACATGCCACAAACTTCTACGTTTTACACCTCCAGTGCTGCCAACGCAACCCGTTTCTTACGACCTCTATTGTCCATTTTGTGGTTTAGCAATAGTTGACATCTTCCAGCCGTAGTTGTGGTTGCATCGTCGTATTTAGAGCTCGGATCGTCACCCTCACCCAACTCCTGGTCAGAGTCACTATCCAGCAGGTCAACTCCCGAGACTTTATCTACAATGGGGGTGAGAACGAGCCAGTGATGGGTTTATCGTGGGCTTTATGGGTTGGTTCTGACCACTGAACCTCTGTTTCAGTTGAATGAGTCTCTTAGGGTGAGTCTCTCATGCCAAACCCCGTTGTTCCTGTTTAGCCGCCCCGGTATCATCCGGTTTTGACAGCATAAGAATGTTGTCTACGTGTGCTCCCAGTATGAGTACCCCATTTCATACATAGGATCAGGTTTAAGATACAAGTCGAGTACGTCCATGTCTCGGCAGAGAAACGCGGTGGTTACGTCCATTTGATGAGTTTCCAGGCCTCGCAATGCAAGTACAGCGCCCGATATTGGCTTTTAGATAGCACTGGAGCATAGGTATCCAGATAGTATAGTCAGTTTCCCAGTTTTACAAGATGTCCAAACTGCATCCATCGCTGCTTTCCATTCTAAATTCCTAAATGCAGTCTTGGCGTTTTGTGGAAGGTCTGCTTTATGTACAAGATAGCAGAGACATCATTGCATTAATAGCCAGGGATAAAATTGATGCAGGTGCTCGTTGAGGTCCCATGTACTTGGCTGGGTATTGTTGTCCATATACTATAACCCCAACTCAGAGCTTTGAGGAGAGTATCCTACATAATAAGCTTTTTTTTCATGGGACTTAACGTATTCTTAAATACCTTAGAGTGCACATATGTGGCCACAATTATCTTGATTTCCCCTACAAAAGTAGAAGGGCATTGAGTCTAAAAACGAGGTTATCTTGAAGTTTTGAGAAGGTTTTCAGGGGCAATTATGCTATCAATATAGTTTACTACCATTGTTAACTCTCAGAGGTCGTACATGTGCTTTAAGTCCAAGAAATTGACCCGCGTCTAATGTGCATAACAGCATCACCACCACATACCGTGTGAAGCCCTCTAGTCTATCCTTTTAAGCTCGTGTACTCTTTCCAACGTCTTTAAAAAGTATATAAACCAGCCCAACCCATACCTGTAGTACATTCAACAAGTAACAAAGGCTAACTAGGTAGTACAGAAGTTGATCTCACAGACACTTGGGACTATCTCAGAGGCCAGAGGCAATAAACATAAAAACCTACTCTTTATCTACATTAATAAAAACACATATGCAATGCAACCAGCCGCCCCGCCTAACCAAGCACTTATAAGAGTAATCCCCAGTGCTCGTAATGTTTTCTCTGCTTGTGTACAGGTTGCGGTGATGTTTTGCAGCCCGTAAACATAATCTCCACCGAGCAAAAAGCTCGACGTTTGGGGGGTTTCAGTGGTTGTATTGAGTGTGGCAGGAAGCCTTCCCAAAGTCACTTGCTGGATGGCGAAGCCCGAGGAGTAAATGAGCGAGAAATTCAGATTGGCGGGCGCCGTGAGGTTCACAGATTCGAGCGAGGCCAGCGCGGATTCGGCCATTGTTTCGTTTACGGTGCTCATGATGCTGTTGACGCTTGTAACTAAATCAGTAAGGGA
The DNA here is from genome assembly GCA_030579635.1 of Wickerhamiella australiensis. Classification (NCBI taxonomy): domain Eukaryota; kingdom Fungi; phylum Ascomycota; class Dipodascomycetes; order Dipodascales; family Trichomonascaceae; genus Wickerhamiella; species Wickerhamiella australiensis. The sequence goes on along the minus strand of JAKTRM010000012.1, from coordinate 174,167 downwards.
CCAGGTGATCTGACTGTTGATATTGGCCTCAAGGTGCTCAATCTGGGTGTTGAGATCATTAGTAGAGACCGAGATCGTGGTGGAGTTGACTGTAGCGTTTACCATTACCTCCGCAGGCAATGAGCTGCCAGCAAAATCAACCTCAAGGTGCGTTTTATGGATCACTGTACCGAGGCTCGAGACAGCGATACTCAGAATGATAAAGCACCAGCCCATAGCGAGCATTGCAAGATATGTGGTAGAGCAAACGTAGCTTACAAGCCAGCGCACATTATTTGCCGTTTTCTGGGTCAATAACCGGCGGTTATCCGTGATGCGGTGCACCAGGCCCAAAAACGGGCTATTGTACTCATTGAGCACCTCCATTGCCGGGACCGGGTGATGCGGATCTGCGCATTGAAGTTTGTTACTGAGCTCGCGTGCCTGGCGCCACTGAAAGCTTGTCCATACTGCAGAGGCTGCCATGAGTAGGACCGCAGCCAGCACCAGCACCAGAACCTGAACTTTGTACTGCTTGGAGAGTTTACTCGCGTATCCATTAAACTGAGAAATAATGCTCGTACAGCTATCTGGCTGGTACGATTTATCGACAAAAGAAATGTTGCTGGGCAGCCCGCTCGAGTACCGCGCGAATAGCTCAGCGATTGTGACTGTGGCATTGGTGAAGAGCGAATCAAGCTGTATCTCGGCATTGGAGGTGATATTGTAGAATACTGGCGGCTTTCCTTGCATTTGTGTGAGATTTGCGTTGATATCGGTGGGAACGGTGGTGGTAATATTGCTTTTGGTTGTGGACCCACTAGAGCTTCCCAGCTCACCCAAGGCGTCGTGGATGTTCTGTAAAAGAGTTGTAGTATAATTGCTGGCATCGCTGAGCTGGAGCTGTGCCCAGTCGCCCAAGACCTGGGTTACATTTTGGGATGCTTCGTAGGCAGCGCCCGCAAGCCCGCTCTCAAGGGTCTGGTAGTAGGCACCCAAAAGACCCGTGTACTGGCTCGTACTGGCTTGTAGATTCCATAGAGTGGCATTAACAGTATACTCGTACTGCTGGATCTGCTGGGCATACGTCTGGTTGAGCATCTCCATGATGGCCTCAGAGTACTGGTAATATGTGCCGTACTGAGTACCGGTGAGGGACGAAGCCGAGCAGCTCAGGTAAAGGTAGGCCTTTGCACTGGTCAGGAGGCTTTCGGTGAAGCCCTTGAACACAGTCGCCAGCACTACAAGACACAGGCACGCAAGGGTGGCCGAGTTGAACAGGACCTGGGAGTACCGCGACCAAAGCCCCATATACGGTTGCGGGACCCTGAAGCGACGGACTACCCACTGCATCATTTTACGGTCATCGCCTACCGTTTTGCCGTGATTCTCGCGAACGGTGAATCTGAACATATAGGGGATCCCCGATAAGAGCGGTGTCTCTACCTCCTGCATGTTTCTTGAGGCTTAAAATTAAAGCAAGTAGGGGATGATTGCAAACGGAAACCCTTGGCCCTTTGTAATATAGAAATTGTGGGTCTCGATAGCTGAGGTGGCGAGGTCTATACCGACCCACCCAACGGTGACCCATGCAAAAGGCCATGCAGGCGTCAGGAGCGCGATCCCGAGGTAAATGAGAATCTCAAAGAAATAGTGGGGGCAGCTAACATTCAAGAAAAACTCTGGTTTCCTGTATTTGATTGTGTGTGCCAGTTCGAGGTGGCTCATTTGCTGGCCCACCGTGCCCGCGAAAAATACTGCAATGCCAAGCATTTTGAGAAATCTAGGAGTTCTTGATTTGGGCTGTGGTGCCATTGCTTGCAGGGAATAGAAAACAAGCCCCACTATATAGTGCGAGAGGTGCATACGAGCTGAGCTGGGCCCAAACACCACAAACTGTTCATAAAGCCGACGCAGGGCCTGGACCAGCAGACAAAAGTAGCGTAACGAGGGCCGTATAGCGAGTTGGTAGTTTACAAGCCCAGCACTTAGGGCATAAAAGTGCCAGAACCAGACCTTGGGTACCGTAAGGTTAATCACGGGCCAGAGCAGGTGAGAGGTTGGTGTTGGGGACCAAGTTTTACCGTATTTGAGCAGCGGGTTGAGTGCGGTGATATTTTTGGCGGCAAGAACAGCACACGATGCAGCCACAAGGATAATTGATGGGTAGTCCATTAGCTGAAAAAGTGGGGACAATTAGACTACGGCGAGAGAAAGAGAGAGAGAAAAGGAAGCCAAGAAGAACACTTAATCAGAGAGTATCGGTTGTAACTAAAATTTAATCTATCAACAACGGAGCTAATTCACTACATGCGCTTTCCTTAGGTGTGGTAAGGACCAGGACCTCTCTGAGCAAGGTACTTGAAAGCGTGGCTCAAGCGAGAGGGAGGGTTGGAGCCGGCATAAGCCTTGATCACAGCCTCGGCACGCTCAGCGATACCCTGGGGAGTAAAGTTGAAAGCCTCGTAGACCTTCTGGTAAGGGCCAGAGGCACCAAAGTGGTCAAGGTTAAAGTGCTCGTGGGTGTAAGCGCCCCAGCCAAAGGCAGACATGACCTCAACGCTCATAGCGGGGATACCGTTGGGGAAGACGCTGAGCTGGTACTCCTCGGGCTGACCGTTGAAGGTGTAAAAGTCGGGAAGAGAGACGACGCGGACCTTCTTGCCGGACTCGGCGAGCTTCTTGGCAGCTTCGACACAGAGGCCAACCTCGGAACCGGTGGAGGCCAAGATCATATCGGGCTTGGCGTCGCCCTCGTAAACGATATAACCACCCTTGGCGGCCTTCTCGACGCTGGAACCGGCAAGCTGAGGCAAGTTCTGACGAGAGAGAGCAATGACAGAGGGGGTCTCGTGGGCCTCAATGGCAGTCTTGTAGGCAGCGCTGGTCTCGTTACCGTCAGCAGGGCGCCAGACCATCAAGTTGGGGATGGCACGGAGGTGGGCCAAGGTCTCGATAGGCTGGTGGGTGGGTCCATCCTCACCAAGACCAATAGAGTCGTGAGTGGCGACCCAAATGACGCGGTGGCCAGAGAGGGCAGACAAGCGCAGAGCACCGGCACCATAAGTGACAAAGTTGAGGAAAGTACCGCCATAAGGGATCATGGCACCGTAAGCATCGATACCGTTCATAATGGCACCCATAGCGTGCTCACGGACACCGTAGTGAACATAACGGCCAGTGTACTCGCCCAAGTTGGTCTGAGGAGGCTCAAAGTCGACGGCGCCGGTCCACTTGGTCAAGTTGGAGCCAGTCAAGTCGGCGGAGCCACCGAAAAGCTCGGGCAAGACCTGGTGAATCTTGTTGAGGACAATCTCGCTAGTCTTACGAGTAGCAATCTCAGAGTCCTTCTCGGTGTAGGTGGGGAGCTCCTTCTCCCAGCCCTCGGGAAGCTTGCGATCGATGCGACGCTGCAAATCCGCGGCCTCCTTGGGGTACTCCTTGGAGTATTTCTCAAAGAGAGCATTCCATTCCTGCTCTTTCTGGGCACCCTCCTTGGCCTTTTTCTCGGCGAGATCGGAGGTCTCCTTGGGGACCACAAAGCTCTGCTCGGGGTCGAAACCAAACTCGGTCTTGAGGTGCTTGATGTCATCGGCCTTGAGGGGGGAGCCGTGGACGCCGTGGGTGCCGGCCTGCAAAGAGCCATAGCCGATGGTGGTGGTAACACGAATAAAGGTGGGCTTATCGGTGACCTTCTTTGCCTCGCCAATGGCCTCGTGAATGGCTTTAAAGTCGGTGTTACCGTCCTGAACGTGCAAAACGTGGAAACCATATGACTTGATGCGGTTCTCCACGTCCTCAGTGAAGGCGCAGTTGGTATCGCCGTCAATGGTGATGTGGTTATCATCGTAAAAGAAGATGAGCTTACCGAGCTGCAAGTGACCAGCCAAAGACATGGCCTCGCTAGCAACGCCCTCCATCAAGCAGCCATCACCGAGGAAGCAGTAGGTGTAGTTATCGACGACGGTGTAGTTGGGCTTATTGAAGGTTGCGGCCAAGTGGGTCTCAGCAATGGCCAAGCCAACAGCGTTGGCAACACCCTGGCCGAGAGGACCGGTGGTGACCTCAATGCCGGGCAACTCGCGCTCGGGGTGGCCAGGAGTCTTGGAGTTGAGCTGGCGGAAGTTCTTGAGATCGTCCATCGAGTAGTCGTAGCCATAGAGGTACATCAAAATGTACTGCAGGGCACAGGCGTGGCCATTGCTCAAAACAAACCGATCGCGCCCAAACCAGCCGGGGTTTTTGGGGTTGAAGTTCATGTTGTCCTGCCACAAGGCATAGGCAAGAGGAGCAAGACCCATGGGCGCACCGGGGTGGCCACTATTGCTCTTGGCAACAATGTCGGCGGCAAGCACACGGATTGTGTTGATAAAAGTCTGTTCGCTCATTGTCATTTGTTGGGTCAACGTGGATCTTTATATATACATGCACTATGTACGGTTATGTAATCTGATCTGCCCAATCGTTGCTATACCTGCACCTGGGCGCTTGGTCTCCGAGGAGTCATTCTGTAGCAAAAGGGGCGTATTGGGGGGATGAGGAGGCGTCACCAGGGGCAGGGGCTGGGGAAATTCATAGCTAAGATTTATACTCTATATTCACTCGCTGCAATTGCAACTCCCTTCTCCTTTATGCCTTGATTCATGTCCTGACCCTGGATATGCGGCCTTTTTGGTCTCGGGGGTTTTCCGTATAATTCCAGACCTCGATTTCTTTCCTTATTTACATAATACAATCAAAGCGGTTAATTCAGCTTGGATAATTCACAGCTCCTGAGGCGTGCCGTGCGGGTAATGTCCCTTGAGTTGGTCAAACTGGGGAGCCAATTGAAGTGGTAGAAGTTGAATGAGCCTGAAGGCGACTTTTGAATTTCATGGGATTTCTCGGAGAGTAGAGAGATGTTGAGCAGCCTAGATGTGGGTCGCCAACGTGCAAATGCGGGCAGTGCTACTGGCAGCGGCAGCGATAAGGGCAGAAGTGTAGGTGATGTTGTAGGTGATGTTGTAGGTGATGTTGTAGGTAATGTTGTAGTGTAGGTAATGTTGTAGTGTAGGTAATGTTGTAGTGTAGGTAATGTTGTAGTGTAGGAAAGGCTGAAGTGTAGTTAAGGCTGTAGTGTGAGATCAAAAGCTCAATACGAGATAAAGCTATAGTATGAGATCAGGCTCCAATGTAAAATATGGCTATAGTTAGGGCTCCAATGTAAAATATGGCTATAGTTAGGGCTCCAATATAAAATTAGGCTCTAATATAAGAAATAATTCGAATTAGTATAAAGTTAGTGCAAGGGAGCGATCGATTGGGCTTCTGTAGGGAACCTCGATTGGGCAGCCTCTTGGTTGGGTCACTCTGGCTCACAAACAGCCCCTTAATTCCTCCCTTGATTCCTCAATTAGCTCCTTGATTTCTCCAGAAATTTGTAAATCTCAGTTGTTTCAATAAATATTACTCTTCAGTGTGATCCAGATTGTTATAGTAAAGGAACGCCTCCTCTGGGATATTCAGATTGTACTCGCGCACACTTGAATTACGCGAGTACCGGGCAGATGTGCGGTCATTGCTATTCATGGGTTGACGCATCGAGCTCTGTCGTACTGGGTAGGTCGACTGGCGTTCCTGAGCGGGCTGGTTGTAATTGCGCACACGCGGGACGCCCGTGACAGCGCGGTGAGCAGTGCCCACTGTATCCTCCTCAGGGTCTTCAGGGATGGTGACCATCGACTTTCCTGAATTGGCGGTGGTCTCAAACGCGTCAACGCCAAACGGTGCTGTTAGCTCATCGAGGCCCAGCTCATCGTAAAGCGACTGGTTGATATTATTGGAGGTGCCCAGACCAAGACTCTGACCGCCGCCGCCTGCGCCTCCGCTTGGGCCAGTGCCACTAGGGCCACCGAGTTGGGGGCCAGGGACGTACTGAGAGTGCCCCGATCCGTTACGGCTCAATGCGCCAATCTCCACGAGCGACGGTTGCCCGTGGACGGCCATCACAAAGTCCGGTAGCGAGGCGCGGTAGTCTGAGGTGGCCACCGAACCTCTAATCTGGCCCTGCTGCTGCTCACTTATGGCAGTAACACCGGGGATGTACGCGATTGGAATCACGTTGGAGCCACGAGCCTGGGTCGTATTGACACTATCGATGGAGTACGCGCGGGTATCGCGCATCTCGCCCTTCTCCATCATGGGGCTCATGTTGGGCTCAAAGATAGCGTTCGAGCGCATATTCTTGCGGCGCAACCATAAATAAATACCAATTAGAATCCCCAGAGCAGCCAGACCGCCAATAACTCCGCCGGCAATGGGCCCTGCCGTCGAGTGGCTGCTCTGGTCGGGGGTACAGATCGCTTGGGGGCACTGCGAGCAGGTCTGAACACTAAAAGTGCACTGCTCACCCGATTTACAGTTACAAGTGGGAGCCGTCGGGCACTGAACGCAGTTATCGTCGCGCCGGCCCTGTATCATGTAAGAGAAACAAGAGGTGGCGGACGCGCTAATATACAAGCGAGGGTGAGCATGGCGGGGGATGCGCCGTAAGATGCCCAAGCGCTGGTGCTGGAGGGGGTTCTGGGCCCTATCTTTTTTTCTCTTATTGCTGAACGCATTTTTCTCGGTTCAAGAAGCCCATAGCCGCTCGTTTTCACCCCGATTCTCCTCTTGGCCCTTGTTGTGAAACATGCGTTTTTTCAGCCCCTGGGCTCGCGCATGATCAAACCTACTCAACAGGTGATGGTGAGATGCGGTGTTTGCAGAGCACCAGGGGACTGATTGCAAGGTAGTTTAGGGTATTTTAGTACTAATTACCAGAATAAGTGTTTCAGTCCGCGCCAGAGCGGCCAGAGATCCCAGTAGTGCTGCCCCTTGGGATCCGTCATACCGCCCAAACCTCTATCGCAAGTGCTTTGGCCCCTATTCACCCGCGTTTTAGCTTCTAGTACACTCTTATAACTACATTATCTGCTTTTAGACTGTTGATTCTACAACGATAATGAGACTGGTTGTGTCTCGAATAAGGTGGCTGCGTGTATCATAATGTGGATTGTTTACACGGTGATACAGGTCAAAGGGCTAGAGTCAAAGGGTAAAACGAGTACAATGGGTACACCGGGTGGCTTCAGGGATCTCCAGTAGTCGGGAAGAGGACCAAGAGGTGAGAGAGCTTCAGAGTGAAGGCATAGCTGGACAGAATAGAGGAGAGGAGGATGGGTTAGACAAACTAGATGACTAGACAAACTAGATCTAGAAAACAAAGATCTCTCCTTCCAAGCCAGGCCAGGCTGGATATCATTTAGCAGCCTATTCTACTACCTGTGCTCAAGAAAATTCCACTCCTCGCAACCTGCGCCTGCACCAGCTGAGAGGTTCGCCAAACGACTTCAGTCAAGCCGCCCATCAACGTCATGCCCCCCACACCAACATATATTGAATAGTGTTGCCCACCATTTAAATAAACAGACTATTTACAAGATATGGTACGCTTGGATCGACCGCGATGCCTGTTTGCGCACATCACGACGAATATCCCCCAGTGCTTCGGGAAGTGTCGCCAGTACCTTGGCAGCGAACGGCTTGACACTGCTGCGGGGCATGTGCACCGCTACCAAGTACAGTACTTCAATGGCCTTGCTACGGGTCGTGGCATCGGGACTGCTGGTGGCAAGAGCCAAGCACAAATTCATGACTCGCTCAATGAAGTTATCGTACAATCCAAGCGCGCCTTCCTGGGTGATGGTGGAGGCGATTGTCATGAGCGCGCCATTTTGTGAGCTTGGAGCAAGCTTCAGGTCAAGACACTCAATAATTACCGGCATAACCTTGTCCAGGTGCTGCTGTAGCACCTTGAGAGGAGTGTATCGTATAAGCGCAGACAAGGCAGTAGTGCTGCTTAGCTTGATCTCAGGTTCCGTGTCATTATTGAACCCTTTTAAAAGTTCCGGGAGCGCCTGCAAGAAAAGCTTTTGTTTGTAAAGGAGCCGTACGACCACGCGGTTCTCTTTGCAAAGGACACGGTCATCAGAAATCAGCAGCCCGAATACACGAGCCGCATACTGGCCCAAAGCTTTCGAGACAACCAGGTTGGTAATATACTGACAAGCCTCAAACCCAAGCTGATCGTTACGCATCAAAAGGCCCTTGCAAAGCCATGCAAGGATCTCGAGGTTGCTAACGGCATCCTGACCCGTTTCGATGCTAGTGTAGAGCCATTTCAGAGCAAGCTGCACGTCTCCGAACCGCTGAGGCCATTTGTTGACGCCAACAGCAAGATACCTCAGGTATCCCGCCCGCTGGAACACATTCTGCGTGCGCTTGAGGATCTCCGAGTACTGCACAAAACTGATCTGGAAACGCGTTGGGAGATTGTTTTCATTGATGCCCACAAGACACCCGGTCATAAGGTACGATAGCGGGCTTGGGGTGTGGCCGAAAACGCACGAATTTTGAGGCCACACGAGGCGGCAGATCTCCTCTGCGTATTCGGCTTGCTGCTGCTCTGGGAGCGCCCGTACCGTCAGTTCCATGATCAGCGACATGCGGTCAATAACAATTTCCGATAGAAATGCCGGAGACGGCGCAGCGGTGAAAAACAGCGGTAGGAGAGGGTAAATGTACTTGTAGTAACGAGACAGATCGGCTAGGTCTACTGCACTAATAGCAGTCAAAATTGTAGACAAAATTTCAAATAAATAGGGCACATTGCCGGTAATCAGCTCGGCGCGTGAACAGAGTCGAATAGTTAGCGCATTAACGAGCTCTTTTGTGGTGGCGATCTGGGCGAGGATTTGCAGTGCGAGTTTAGCTTGGGCATCAAACTCGTCGCCGATCTTGGCGAAAAGTAGACTGAAACATTCGCTGAGTACTGCGCCTGAGTCGATGCGTGCGAGCGTGCCCAACACCGTGATAGCTCTCGAGTCGGGGAGGTGCTGTGAGAGGGCCTGCACCAAAACGGGCGCAAACTCGCGCACGTGCATTGCCAGTGGTGCCACGCCCACAGTAGCGACTGCATAGTAGTCCTGGGCGGCCAGGCCCGACATGTAAAGCGCCAAAAGCTGGTCATTGTACTCGGCCGGCAGCGCGTGTTTGCAAGACAACAAGACGTTGATAAACTCAATGTGGCCCACTACTTGCTGATCTTTGAGCAAGTTCTCGAGAACCGGCTGCGAGAGCCGCGTGAAAACTGCTTGCGAGTTTGCGAGGCCCACTACGAGGTGGCAGATTTGGAGCGCGAGGGCGCGTTTGCTGGGGTCAATCTTGGCCACATCGGCGCTTACTGCCTCCACAAAGTCCTCGATAGGGAGCAGCGCGCGCAGAATCTCAAAAACGGCCGCGTTGCTCTCATTTTCCGGCGAGCCATGCAAAATCTCAAACTTGAGACTGTCCCAAACCGGGAGCCAGTATGCGTGTAGGGTCTCTGGCGGGTACGCGCGCACCACCTCGTTGAGAGTGAGCAGGACATCGGCCTTGATCTCTGGGTTGACGGCATTGAGCTTGGAGATCAGCGCCGGGACCACAAACTGCGCGATGGCGGGGCTGCTGATGGCACGCCGGAGCAGGCGCTTGATCTCGTCCACATCAACAACGTAATGCATGTCTTTAGGGGGTTTGAAGGTGATTGGGAAATAGCAGAACGTGGCGTCAAAGAGTTCCTCGCGGTTCGCGGGGCTCAGGCGGTCGCTCTGCAAAAACATCTCGGCCATCTCGAGCGTCAACAGCAGGTTTTGCGGGTCTTTCTCACCAGAGGCCATCTCCAGATAGAGGTCGAGGCTCGAGGGGTCGGCGACTAGCAGCCTCAGCAGCTTGAACGCCTCGTGGCGCGCGGTCTGGGGCTGGCGGCGGAAATTACTTGCCTCAATGGCCCTTCTCAGCTGGCTAAGATCGCCGCCGCCCAGCACCTCGAGGCCCCTGATCGCCGCTGTGAACGATTTCCCATCCGTGAGCCGGTCGCAAAAAAATATCCACAGCAGTTTGTGCTGGTCAGGCGCCAGGGCCACGCGCCCCAACACGTCTGCGAGGCACTGGGTCGCATCTGCACGGGTCTGCTCGTCTGGGCCCGTGAGCTGGGTCTGTAACGCCTTGACGAGGGCCAGGATCCCGGGCTCGCCGAGCTGAGTGGCAAGCTGACCGGCTACTCGCGGCCTGCTTTCACTGGAAGCCGCAAAATACTCATTGATGAGGCCGTCCATGACAAAGACTACAACAGGGCGCCAAAGCCTCTAGGAAAGGTCTATAAAGGTCTATAAAGGTCTATAGATGGGAGAGTAAGAAAATGGGGTTGGAGGTGCGGGAGGGCTATTGTGGGGGTTTGAGGGGACTTTTATCTACCTGCAGGTTTTATGCGACGATTGTTATAGTTGGCGATTGTGTTAGCGGGCTTAGAGTGATTGTATAGGTGTGGCGTAGGGCCTATTCGATTATATAGTGGTTTTAGAGTGATTATATCAGTGTGCTCTAGAGCGATTATATCAGTGAGCTTCAGAGCGATTATATCATTGGCTTTAAAGGTCCCATAGACTATTCCTATAAGAGTACAGAGATTTTCATAACCAGGTGCTTGAAAAGTACAGAAAAATTTTCATATACCAGGTAGTACTGAACTTGATTGCTATTCTCTTTTAAACTCCCTCTCACACACCTTTTTACCCAAAGTACCCTTCCCCAGACTTGTAGTAAACCCCATTATCTAGTAATACACCTTTGCCTATAATGGAATCACTATTAGGGCAAAGTTTGTTTAGTAGACAAGCAGCAAATGCGAAAGGGGGTCCGGGGCCTTCTGAAATGCCCAAAGATCCGCTAAAAGCGATGCAAGAACTCGTAGACCGCCAGATCCCCGAGTTTGTGCCTCCACAGCCCGTCCCGGGACGCGTCCAGCGACCACTCAAACGGCGCACTCGAGAGTTTCTTGCGCTTGATCACTCATTTCTCAAGTTCAAGTACAAAAGATCAGCGAGTGCAGCACCGGTCTCTGCGCCAGAAACCGCACCAGGGCCCGCAAAACGTAAACGCAGAGCGCTCTGGACAGACCTATTCCAGCCGTCCAAAGATGGAGATTTGGTGCTCTATGAGCAGTACGCGCGTCAGGTACGCTCATTCTTTGCAGATTGGTCGCGCTATATCGATGGAACAGGCCACACACCCACGCGGTTGCTAATTGTCTCGGGTCCTACTGGGTCAGGCAAGACAAGCACCGTGCAAGTGCTGGCCCGCAAGTACGGGTTCAGGCTGCTGGAGCTTGAAATGGGCCCCGATTTCGGACGCGACCTCAATAATGCCACTTCCACTGCGCGCGAAAACACCGGCGAAATCCCGACCCACATTGCTCAAGAGTACACGCGCCAGGGCAGGAGACCGTACTTTGTAGATACAAATGGGAACATTGTTTGGGATTCTCGACCCGCATGTGTGTACCTCGAGTGTAGCGACGGTCTGAGTGGTACTGACGCGCAGCGGTTCATCCGTCAAGTCTCCAATGCCGCGTGGAAAGCCAAGCGGCCGATAATTCTAGTATGCAATAACCGGTTTTCAGCAGTTACAATCGATCTGCGGTTCAAGCGGTTCAGCCGTGAAGCAGTTTTCCGGCGGCCAGCTGCACACGATTTGCGTAAACACATTCTGCGGCTGGCAGAGACCTTTAATCTACCATCGCTAGCGGATTCACGGGCCCTCCTCGACCAGTGCATTGACGTTTGCCAGACAGATATCCGCGCAACGCTCACTGCTTTGCAGTTTTCATTTGTCCACTCGGCCTCTCGAGAAAACAACACCGCGAGTGCAATCACGCTCTTTAACGATAAAAAGCCCGTGCCGGACCTCGAGGTGCTCAGTGACCTTGATCTCCGTAAACTTTACGACAGGGTGTTTGACTATAGTCTCGACACCGAAGTTTGCTGGGATATGAAGAAGATCAAGGAGATTGGAGAATGGAATTGCCTCGCAGACCTGCTTTGGGGAGACGATGAGTACCAGCGGGCCTCCATCCTCAAGTACCGCCAACTCTTCAAATCGGGAAGGGTGTTGCCGTACAAACCGGCGCATAATGACTATGAGACCACCTCAAAAGTGCGCGATACAGTCCAGCGAATCCACACCCAGTGCAATCTCGAGGTTTTCCGCGGATTTTCCAAGGAGAATATCCAGCTCGAGCTGCTGCCCCTTATCAGCTCAATGAGCGACCTGGGACGCTCGCCAAGCCAAAAGAGTCTCGAGCAGCTCGCACATCTTTTGTATGCCATGGGGGTACGCTCCGTCGAGAAAAATGAAGGCGGTGTCGTCACACAACCCGATATCAGTGTGCTGCATGAGGTCCGGCTTCCTTTTGGTATTGTGCCAATATTTGAGTCCCTCACTACGGATAACCAAGAAATCAAAAAGCCAACGACAAGCAAGTTAGCGGCCGTAGCGAGCAAGCGTGACGCCAAAAACTGGCTCAAGCCGACCGATACTCAGATCCAAGCCTCCAAACCATTCAGGCCAGGCGTTTGGCTCGATTTCAAGATCTCCGACGAGAATCAGGCCAAGAGAAGTATTGGTATCGTTGATTTATTTGCATGAGGCGGAGAGAGGGGTGGAGATGAACCCCAAGGCCACCGGTATCAACCTCAGGGTCTGTATCCGACTTGGGCGCTAGTAAATAGCTTTCAAAACAATAATAACGCATTTACATACTATTAGGCGCGTTGATGCCGGAAATAGGGCTAAAGACCGAAGCGACCGACGCGCGCTGTTGAACTTGTAGCGAGTGCCATCATTCAAGAGATCTCAGAGGCTAAACTATCACACTATCTTGGAATTTCAGCTCCTCTACCTTCACTTATCATATCAATAGTCTCAGTGAAAGCTTTTGGGACAAAGTGGAAAGATAATTAGCCATCGTCAACATTACTATTTCAAGGGTTCAATAAAGGTATACTGACACCTTATATATTCTTAAGCTAGGAAAAAGAAAGCAAGTAAAATACTTGGACCTGTCTCTACTGCCCCGCAATGTAACTACACTGTACCGACGCAATACTAATGGCGGTAACATTCCAAGACTCTCAGCCTTTCAGAGACAATTGTGACTTGACCTGAAGGATAGACATTGCCTCATTTAGGCTCATGCTGGTCCGAATTGATTTGGCAAGGTCAGACTCCTTCAAGACAGTGTGAAGAAGGGCTGTCACATAGGCCTCGACGTCATCGGTTATTGAGGTAGGCTGGCGGCCGTCAGCTGTGGTGTAGTATTCATAATTAACGTGCCAGGGCCAGGGACATGCAACCATATCCTTATACTCGTCCATTACGCTGTCGATATCTGGAGAGTCCCTATAGTTATCGAGTTCACATTCAACTACGCGTTCAATCACTTTATAGTACTCGGTCAGTAGATCAACACCACAAGGAGCCACACAAAATTCGCGGTGAATTTCGCGAGAGCCTCCCGGGAAGGAAACCTTTGGGCTACCTATTACAGGGCGTAGCTTCTCGGTGTATGTAGCGTATTGTTTCTTGCTCATGAATCCCGAACTTGTCATATTGCTTATCAGGCCTCTTGTTACGTTCAAGGTTGAGAACCAATGGCCCATCATGCCCATATCATGGAGAGTGCCACCGGAAAGGGTCCGCAATCTTTCATTGATCTCGGAGGCATATCTCCTGGTGGTTGGGCACTTCGTGTGATGGTTTGAGGTGTATACATTGACCTTGGTGGCCGCGACTAGCTCAAACATGTGCGCTAAGATCCCGTCCTCGTTAGAGTTGAGCCGCCTCACGGCGATTAAGACGCGATCCCTCACCCGTTCACACTCCTCATCGGTAGGGTCTGTCGCGTCAACATAAGTATCACCGTCGGTGGTCAGATCGTCTACCCATCCAAACATTTCGGTTGTGACACAATAAGCGGCAGCGACGTCAACTTCGTCAGGGAAGACTTCGCATGCTGGTATAGCAGCGAGAGCTTTGACAAGCCGCTTGGCAAGTGAGGCGTCGGAGTTTCTAGGGTATATGTGTAAACACTCAAATTCGTTTAGTTTACCCTCACTCCGAGTCAAAAGGTCATTCCGTGTTAATCTCTCAATATTAATATGTGGCATAGCTTTTTCTAAGCTCTGCATAATCGACCAAGGCTCTGACTCCTGGATATATAAGGCGGCATACATACTTTTAAATGTCCCAGCCCCTCTAGGAGGCGAGCGCGATTGCTCTGCATGTCTTGGGTGGCGATAATATTGTAGAGTACGACATGATAATTCGACGGTGATTATCAGCCGCTGGAAGCTCCACCAGTCTTTAGTTGTCCTTGAGAGAATTGAGCCCTTCTTTTGCCACTCTATTTCCGTGTACAAGTAGCTTGCCTGATCGGGTGACCCCCACTGACGCACCTACGATGCATAAGGTGCATCGCTATCTGCACTCACAAATAATGAATGAATACTGTTTCGCATGTGATCCGGCAGAGATAGGCCGCTGCATAGAGTACAAATAATTGTAATGAGGGGGTTAATACAACTGGAGTACCTTTTTTGCGGGCGATATTTAGCCGGGTTGCGCCTCGTGTCCTCTAAATCTCTGTAAGTGTCATATGAGTTCAGTATGTTGAAGCCTCTTTTTATGTAGCATTAGAATGCTGGGACGCCCTTTTTCTATTTAGCAGGCCAGTACAGCTTCGCAACAATAGATTTTCCATGTGTTCCTAATGCCAAAATCACAAAAACAACAAGGGTCAGGCTCGTATCGTGTTCTCCAGAGGCACTCGCATGGAGAGGCTATCCGATCTCCTGCATTAACTTGCCCAAGTCCTCAGCAGAACTCTCAGACACAGGCAATCACCAGCTTGAGCATGAGCTCTGGATGCTCGTTATTTAGTCTATAAGCCCACCCCAAAACAAATAAATACAAAGAAACTTGATGTTTTTCAAATTCTGCTACTAGATAGTTCAAAGCCAACATCTAAGAGCTATCCTACACCGAAAGGCCAGTTTTACGCATCCAGTAACTCCTGGTGAATTGAATCTAACGCAAACTCAATTGCGGTACGCGTCCAGATAATTGTAGAAATTGGCCAAACGCTGCGTTCACCAATTTTGATCCAATGGTCGACCTTATCGCGGATATCGTGCGAGTCCAGTAGTGAGGCGAGGTCGTGTACCAGCGACTGAGGTTCAGGCACAATGTTCACCTGAAACCCGCCAGGGATGTTTTCATCAACAAACAATTTTTGTAAAACACGCGGCAGCAGTCCCACATCAGATAGCTGGGCAAGCCGGTAGAGGTACTCGGTTCTAAACAGCTTGAGCGAGTTTTGGAGGATCGAATGGCGTCCACGGTACTTGAAATCACTTAGTAAAACAGGTGCCAGGTATGGCCGCGCAATAGAAACAAGAAAGTTATTGACGTTGAACAGCTCACTGAGCCGATGGTACGGCGAGTTGCGAGCGTTCATGTATGTGTTGGAGTTTGAGGGCAAGAAATGAACAGAGTAAGGCCAGAACGACACAATTTGGCCGTCGTATCCCCTGCAGAGTAGCTCGATCTTATCGAGGTTCTCCACTGGCAGTTGATCCGACCCGATAGAAGCGAAGATTGCTGTACGGATCAGAACTTTGGGAGTTGTGAGATAGTTGAGAAGCCTTCCTTCTGCAGGCTTTTTGTCTTCAACAACCGGCAAAACAGGTATATTGAGGACTTTGCCCGAGATGAGGTACGCCTCCTCAAACGTCATATCACCAATGAGTTCAGTGACGTACTGCAAAAACAAAACAATTTCGGGGGGAAAGAATGTGCGCATAACGCCTTCAGCGACTCCTCTTGCATACCACTTATTTGACTGGCTTATATTCTGGGGCATTTGTCGCGAAAGCTGGTTGAGCTGTGCAAGTAGCTCGTCCGGGGCCTGGGTGCAAACAAATGCTGCTACTGCTGCTCCCACTGTGGCTCCACTAATTACTGACGGTAGGAGTCCATTCTCCAACAGCGCCTTGACAATACCCAGATGGCACATTCCGAAAAGGGCTCCGCCATGCAGAATGAGTGCCGTCCGGCCAAACGACTGACGAGTATCGTGGAAGAAATCTAGCCTCTTTTGGCGGTCGGTAGCACTCAAATCAACGCCAGGTGTATCCTGGCTCAGATAGTCGAGGCTTTGAATGGTCTCCAGGACATAATCCTCAATCAAGTACTTTGTACCGGCAAATGCGTGGTTATAGAGGCCTGCGTTACCAATAGAGCCCATGTTTCGGAGACTTCCACTCCTTACAATCTCAGCAACCTGCCATTTCTGATCATTTTTGCGAGCACTCACCAAGTGCCGGAATCGGGAAGCAATCAGCTTATAATCGTACGACGAGGATTCGGGGTTTTGCCGCCATAGATCATTCCCGGCTAGCTGATCGAGACGGTCCGCAATCGACTGCCATTCCTCCATGGAATCGGCCTGTTCCAGGTCCTTGAGCAGTCGATCAAACTCGCTCTCGGTGAAGAACCACGAGTGAAGCCGCGAGGTATAGTGAGAGACCACGTCAGTCGCCAGCTGGCATACAGAGACCGTTGCGGCAAGAAAGATCCCTCCTATTTGCTTCTGGCCAGGAACGACATCATTGATTGCGACGACCATGCTGTGATGATGGGAGTTGTGATCACATGCTGCATGGTTACGGCATGAGGGGTGGTAACGGGGTGGTACTGGTGACGGCACTTGCGTCGTTATCGATAAGAAAAGTTCAACAGGTTGGGGGGCTTAGGGGGTGCAGTCGTTGGAGTGACGCTTTAGAGGGCTAGATACAAGGGCAATTATTCACACAACTTGAGTATTTAGGGGGGGAAAAGTATACGAAAATGAGTACAAAGACAAGTTTATTGGACGGTGCTGGCCCTCATCCTCTTCCCTTTAAATTTGCGACCGAGGATTGGGCCCAGACCCTTTAGTTTTCAAGAAAATCTATGTATTATTAAATAAAGAACGTAAATCAAAATGCAATACCCTTGAGAGGCACGCGGCTGCTACGAGTGCAGCAAATCCCACATTTCAGAGCAGAGCTCCATGAACTTGCGCTTCTTACCCATCCGCAATCCTGTCATGTACTGCTGCATAGAGGGTAGTGAGGGCATCTCGTCTTCTTCGTCGAGAGCTTTGGATTCGGGATCCCCGCCCCCATCCTCGCGTTTGAGCGCATTTACATCGAGGGAAACTGGTTTCGCACCGCGGCGTTCCTGCAGAGTCGTGGTGGGGGTACCTGCGCGGATCGTTGAAGAAGACAGTGATGCAGTAGAATTAGAGGCGTTGTTGTTGAAGCCGGGAACAGCAGCACTGTGTGGTGCGATTTTATTATTATTGTGGTGAGGGTGATGGTGGGGGTTGTGGCTGCTGCTGCTGCTGCTTCTGTGATGATTATGGTGCAGGCTAGAATGCGAGGTCGTGGTTGGGTTTCCGAGTTCCCAGGGGCGTCTCGAAGTGGCACTGGTAGCACTGGCCGGGACGCTGCGGGCGATGCGATGGGGTGGTAGAGCCTCGCCCTCGACCATGATACCCGGCACTGAGCTTGAGCTGCTGGTATTTGCCGAGGTCGGGGTCGAGTTTTGGGACTTGGCGTCGTCGTCCTCACCCTCGCAGTCGGCGTCACCGTTCCCGTCTCCAGTTCCGTCCCCGTCTCCGTCCCCGTCGACTTCTCCACGGTCGTATGCGCACAGTCCTCGCTGCACAATGATCTGGCGCTGTTGGGCCTCGATCTCCTGGGTTCGTTTAAGCATTTCTGGCGTTATGCCGCGCGGAAGAGTCGGGCTAAGGCACTGCATTGTGATATCCTGCGCCAGGTGTTTCGGCGTCTGGAGAGTTCCAGGAACACACTTGGTTCCCTCAAGGTTCAAGGGCGCTGGACGCTTCTTTGAAGAGGACATTTGTCTAACAAGTCTAGCAGATTTGAGTTTTGTCTCTGTTTGCCCTTTTCTTGTCTCTTGTACTCCCCAACCCTCTTTTCCCTTGAAAAAGATGCCTTGACGAGGGTAAGTTGTAATGGTGCAACTAAGGAGAAACGCGACCCAAACTCTCTTTAAGCGATGACGTAAATTGGTGCGCACCTCTGCTCCCAAGGGTTCCCTCAAGGGTGTGAGGAGCGGGAAGCTCTGTCAGCGGGTTAGTTTTCATCAGAGACTGGCCTGGCACCCTTAATAGAGCCCTATATCCTTCAATGGCTCTCTAAAACTCCAAAATCTGCCCTGCACAAATCATCTTAAAGCCATAAACAAAAAAATTATTTCCGCGTTTCAGACCTAACGTGGGTCTGAGCGCCTCCCGAAAGTACCGGCTGTTTCAGAAATTCCTGCACCCCTGCAACCATACAATGATGTCATTGGAACCAGACACTTTAGCGGGCGATCATAGGGAGAAAGCAGTGGCTACGGAACCTAAGACAGAGTATACATGGATATGCTTGCTAGTTATGTAGGCTGGATTATGTTTTGATACCTCAAGCGCTTTTCTTTCAGGCCCTTTCCCCCCTGGATAATGGGGTATGAATGCATGAGTAACTGCATTACGCATTCCATTGGCGTGCGATAAACAACCACACCCGGGGGATTGTATGCGTCATACTTGCTCTTACGCACCCCATTGTTACGCCCAGAGTACAACTCAAGTGCCTACAGCTCCGGGCTCGTGACCCGTAGAGTTGCCCGCATCTCTCTTGCAACAATCGAGGTTTCCGAGATGTGCCCAGTTCCTGAAAGTCTATTTATGGAACTTTTCAAAACGCCCAAGTTTCATGCTGTATGCAACGCGGCGAAAAAATAATCGAAATACTACTATTGTTGGCTCTGTGGAGTATAACAAAGGTGGGTTGCAATCCATGCAGGACCCACATAGACTTTAGCTGCTTGATATCAAATTTAACCTTACATGGAAAGTGGGGGATTTTGTGCACCCTAACCGTGATTATGTAACATAATTATGAGAAGCGGGTGGTTCCAACCGTAGAGGTGTCGAGGTGTCGAGGGGTGCTGGGTGTCGAGGGGTGTTGATGACACGGTCCCAACCGCCAAAGGTAATAGAGAAGAGCGACTGCAGAGAGATGAGTAAAGAAAGTAAACTATAAAATTTTCATCTGTGTATAGAGCACATCACGTGCTTTCTCGGCATTCTCACACCCCCGTATGCCGTTTATACCAAGTCCTTTGAGCATTGCTTGATGCTTGTCTGCGCTAAGCTCCTCCATCAGCCACTTGATCATTCGTCCCAACTTCCGTGATTTTTAATGGACACCAGAATTGTAATACTCCCTAAGTGTATCGAGTTTTTATCAGGTAAGGTGTGCCTTTGTAAGTCGAGTATCCAGTACATGAGCCGGCTCAGGGCCGTCAAAGGCTTCAAGGACGCCAAGATCAATAAGCGATTGTAGCTCAGATGCCACAGCACCTTGCCAGAAGTTTGCAAGCTCATCTTGGAATGCAGCCGTAATTGTAGCAGGAGTATCATGCTCAGATGTAAGGCCTTAAGTGCAGCGGCAGTCTCACTGATGATATCAGGATCAGGAAGAGTGCTACTACCAACGGAACGAGTATGACCGCCCAATGTAAACTGGCACACAGCATGGATTTGAGTAATGCTGCGGGCGTACGCTGCGGGCATATTGAACCGCATTAATGCCAAGAGCCTGCAAATCATCATGATCGTCTACAGGCTTGTCAGAGCTAGGATCAAAAGTGGGAGCTCGCTCGGGATAATGAAGGAACGCATCCAGATCAAAGGGGGCATCAGGTGCAGTACGGATGGCCTTACGAACTTCAGGACCAGAAGTATCAGAATCATCCTCGGAGGGAATTACACGTTTGGGGAGAGGCTCGGATGCATGCTCCATGAGCGCACCAGCATGCGGTTCATACGGTCTGGCAAGGGGTCTAAGACCTTGAGAAATCAAATAGGCCAAAGATTGAGGATACGCCATGCGAAAACGATTAGCGGCAGCATATGCGGCCATTTGCTCAGGTGTCAGTTGCTCGTGACGCGATTGAGGGCGATCGGTCTCTCTAGACGACGTAACCAGCGATCGATCCATGGTCTGATGATGCAGCTAAAGTGCATTGGAGGTGCGTACTAAGGCATTGGAGGGAGAAACTCCATCAGTGTCAACTCAAGATCCTGAGAGCGTGGCACCAACATCTGGGACTCAGATTGACCATGAGGAACCGTTGGAATAAGACGCCGTTTGCGCCTGGGTAAGCTAACACGAGGTCGTTCATCTTCGGACGCGGGAAGATTGTCAGAATCGATATCAGATTTGGCGTGAGACGTGGATGAACCATCATAGAACGTAGTGAATTGACGAATAGCCTCATCCGAGACCAGCATCACTGGCCGCATCAGCAGGACCCCAAGACGACAACATGTGGTGATCGGACACTTGGGCATCAGACGACATAGCCACCTGCCCAGGTACATGCACCAGTTGATTAGCGGGCGCCACTGGAGGAGCCCGGAGAGGGGCCAAACCACCAGGAAATCCAGAACCACCACTAGGACCGGAACCACCGAGAGGCCCAGAGCCGCCAGGGGCGGGTAAGAATGGAGCTGTAACAGGAGTATCGATACCTGCTAAGAGAAATGCAAATTCATCACCGTTAAAATTAGCATCGGCCAGAAGATCGAGTTGATCAGTAGTATTGCGAACATCAGGAGTAGCGACCGAAACACCAGACGGTAAGAGCTCAAGAGCACCTAGAAGTCGAAACCCCGAGGAATTGCAAGTGGTGGGAGACCTGCTAGGACACACTCGTTGTAAAAGTTCAAACTGAGTCGAGCCTGGTTTAACAAACGGAGCCACAACCACACGATTGGCCTCTAGATCAAAGGCCATATGACCAGCCGAAACAGGTATAGACGGGAAGTATGAGATGTGAGAAGGAACAGGACCAAGGTAGATACCAGGGAGCAGTGGGACCTAGTTTAGAGCGGTTCTTCTGGTACTCAGGACCATTGCGAGGAAGAAAACGAAAAAATCCAAACCAAACGGAGCCAAGTCAGCCAGATCTGGAACAGAGCCACTGGTAAAGACCAATTTAGAGAAAATCGAGACGACAAAGAATGCCCTACAAGCTCGAGCCAGTTCTCTATAAGTTAGCCTTACAACATCCACCAACGCAATTGGAAAGGGACCTATTGGAAGGCCAACTGAACCCAACAGTTGTAGCAGACAACTTCAAGGCAGCACCAGGTGTGCACAATATTCTTGGCCCTGCAAATGGTGATCGGCCAGCCCCTGTATGGCTAGCTAATGTATAGAGTGTCCTCACTCAAACTAATGGGGTCATTATTATTATTCAACAGGATGTTCCACTGCCAACAATAGTAACACAGGAGCAACCTGAGTACGCTGTTGCACAAGCAGTGGCGGCTGCGTTTAATGAGCCCTTAAACGAAAACCATGTTCGAGTGGGTTATGCTCGGTTTTCACATGCGATTGCCCCAAGCCCCTTCTTAATGCAGGCTCTGCACAAAATCTACTTGAAACCAGGCCGGTCTCAAAGAGTTGGTTTTGCAACTGGAGAATGTGATTGACTTTATGTTTGATCGCTCACAGATTGACCAAGTTTCCAAATACTTGGTATCCATGGTACAGTACCGTAATACGGTAATTGAGGTTAACATTTGCTGAGGCTTCTCTGAACTCCGGTCTTCTTGAACATTCAGAGCTGCTTCGCAAAACTGAAACTGAAAACTTACCACGTGCTCAAGCCAAAGAGTACAATCGGCTGTTGATCAGCCTCAAGGCGTCTCTCCGCTAATTGACCATCTCCATCATGGGGTCAATTATTTGCGCAACATGTTTTGTCGCTACAATAAGTCTGACTTGGATGACAAGTTCTGGCAGGCGGTGGATACTCTCAAAGGCAGCTAACACTTTTGCAACTGTTTTGCAAGCCTAGATTCTGCACGCTCGACGTGCATAAACGGTGGGTGGAGGAGTAAACAAGATTATACTCAATCGATCTAATATGACTCTTAATCTAACGCATAGAGAAGAGCAACTGCAGAGAGATGAGTAAAGACAAGTAAACTATAAAATTTTCATCCATGTAAAGAGCACATCAGGTGCTTTCTCGGCATTCTCCAAGAGGCTCTTGCCAAAATGTACACCCCTAACCCTTGTTATCTATCTATGCCTGCCAGACTCACTATCACCAATCGTAATCGGATTACCTCATCCTCATCCCTCACATCATGAACTACCTCGAGGAGATCATAAACGGCGTCCAGTCGCGGCCAATCCCGTGGGAAGGGTACACTCGCAGTGGGGATATTGCGCAATCTGATGCAGAGCCGCTTGAATCCGCCGAGCGCGCCGGGAAAGATCGCATCGCTCACGTTGGCGCCAACCCACAGCAGTACGCCGAGGTGGTAGCGCGCGTGCTTCAAACGTGCAAAAAAGACGACGTCCTGCGGTTCTCACTAGTCTTTGCGAATAATGTACTCCCACAGGTCCCCGCGTTTGCCGAGAATCTGTCGAGATCCGCCGACCTGTGGCCAGCTCTCATCGAGCTGTTGGCGCGCAGCGATGAAAACACGCCCCTTCTCGCCGCCAATCTCATGGTAGCGCTGGCGTCCCAGACTGTTGCACCGGCCGAGGACGTCTCCAAACTGTTCAAGTACCTTTCGGGGCTTGTGCAGTCCAACAACGCCCAGCACCAAGAGCTTGCACTGCAATGGATCGCCACGCTGCTGCAGCAAAGAGCCTACCGGTCCTCGTTTTGGGGGTTCCATGCCCAGGTGCTGCCAGTGATTGATGAGATAATTAGGCCCCCAGCAAAGGGCGGCCTCCAAGCGCAGTATCATGGCCTCTTGGCGCTGTGGCTGCTCTCGTTTGATGCTGAGCTCGCGCGCTCAATGAGCACCGACTACAACTCAGTGGATGTAGTTCTACAGGTTGCTAAAGCGGCCGTCAAGGAGAAGATTATCCGCGTGGCCGTTGCCGTGCTGGTGAACCTGGTCCAGTTTGCGCCCAGCGCCGCCGCCACGCTAATTGGCCAGCGCGGGCTGCCGGTAATTAATGCGCTGGCTGAGCGGAAATGGAGTGATGAGGAGCTGCGCGACGACATTGTCAAGCTGCGGGACGACCTCACCAAGACCTTTGACAATATGAGCACTTTTGACGTTTATCTCACGGAACTCAACTCAAAGCATCTGCAGTGGAGCCCGCCACACCGCAGCTCGGCATTTTGGAAAGCAAATATCGGCGATTTCGCAGCAAACGACTACAAAGTTCTGCGCAAGCTGTTGAAGCTGCTGCTTAGCTCCACATCCCCGCTCAACGAGGCGGTTGCTTGTAATGATATCGCCTATATCATCAATGAGGACCCGGCAGCTACTGCTGTGCTGAGCCAGGAGAATGTCAAGACACATATCATGGGTCTCATGGAGAGCACTGATCCTGAGGTTCGTTACGAGGCCCTCAAGGCCACCCAGGCATTTATTTCAAAGCTGTTGAAGTAATCTCAGGCTATAAACAGGCGATTCAGCGACACTCAACGCGCTCCAAGACTCCGCTACAACTAAACCGCCTACCTTCTCCCAGGTCCACCTGGCAGGCCCTTTGACGGCACCACCTGATTGTAGAAATAATAAATTAGAAAATACTTTTTTTTAAAGACCTGGACATTCACGGGCTGACTATATGAGTCGAGTTTGGCTATTTATTGGGTTAGTGCTCATCTCTTGGTGGGCTGTAAGGGTTGCATCCATGAGGGTGTAGCAGGCTGCGAGGGTGCTGCGGCCGGAGCGGCGGCCGGAGCAGCGGCTGGAGCGGCGGCTGGAGCGGTAGACGGGGACGGGTGTGACCAGCTCGTCCGGGCGCTGCCCTTTGCTTGTGGCTGAAGTACGTTCCATTGTGAGGGCTGTGAGGGCTGCGATGGGGTGATTGAGCTCACCAAAAATGGCGACGAATACGAGGGTTGGCCCGTAGAGGTTTGTTGACCCCATTGACTCTTGGGCTCGCTCCGGCTCTCGCTAAAGCCCCCAAAATCGTCATCAAAACTACTGGACGGTAGCTTTTGCTTTTGCTCGAGCGCCGGAGCCCTTTGGAGAATCTTTGGGCCCGGAATAGTGGGCGAGATTGGAGTCACCGGCTTGGCTGGCGCTGCTGAAACGGCCTGAACCGGTTTCTGTGTGCTTTCCTGGCTCTCAAAAAAGTCGATTCCTGCTGGTTTGGTCTCTACTTTTCGTGGCTTGAACGCTTCGCTCATAAACGTGTCCTTGGGTGTCCCAGGAGCACCCTCGAGGCTCTGCTTGCTAAAGGTGTTGTTCTCCTCCCTATTATGGGCCAGCAGCTTAGTCTGCTCAGCTTCAAAAGTATCAAGCTCTTTACGCATTGAGGCAACCAGCGACTTGAACTGAGGGATCGTCAGGTCGCGGCTCAAGCTAAGCTCGCACATATGAGGCAAGACTCTCTCGATTACAGTATTGATGCTGACTTTAGCGGCAACGTTTCCGTACAGCTCTTTAACTGCCATCACCACTGCGGGGTCGCGTGTCTTCATCTCCTGGAGAGCAGGCAGCAGCTTGTCGGTGATCAAAAGGGTGGACAATTTGTGGAGGATCATGGTGGAAAAGGCGCCTAAACAAGCCAGCTTGACACTTTTAGTCTGGGTGCTTGCAAACAACGCCAATATGAGCGGGAACAGTTTCTGCTCAAGGCAGGAAATGCTAACGTGTGCGGCAAATTGCGGGGTATTATCGAGCAACGCGCGTTGGGTATTGCTATTGTCCTTATCCTTGAGGATGATCTCGAGAATAGGCACCACATCTTTGACAAAGTTCTTCTCGCTGGTGGACTCGACAACAACACCAATATTACGCACAAGCGATTCCTGGAATGGTAGAGATGTTTGGAGGGTTTTAAACAGCGGGAGGATCTCTTCCTGGAATGTTAGCTGGCTCAATCCTGCAGAGATAGCAAACAAGAGGTTACTGAGCTGTAAAGTGCACGATGTGTCGCCATTGCTTGCTGCGCTGGCCGAGGATGCAGGGCCCGCTAGCTCCTTGACCACAAACTGCAGGACCTTGCGCCGCAAAATGGCCTTGGGGAACTGGTCGAGAATCTCGAGCAGGTACTTGAGGAACTGGACCTTGTCTGTTGCGCTTTTTGTTTCGAAATCATCAATAAACTGCAAGGCCTTGACGAGGGAGTGGTTAAAGTAGTCTGTGTGCTCGAACCCGCCGATATCGAGTCGCTGGGTGGGATCGCGCTCGAAGAGCTGGTGCATGAGCGAAGAAGGAAGCCGCGGCGCTAATGGAGGCAGAGTCCGCAGCTTGCGGGCAAATTTGGTGTACTCTTCCTTGTACGAATTGGGGTTTCCGCGGCAATCTAGCGGCTCCCGGAGGCCATAACAGGTATAGAGAATAGACGCGAGTGACCACACATCATTCTCTGGGCCCAGCCGGTGATCAAGACACGTCTCGGGGGCCAGAAAGTTCAGATTGAGCCTCAGGTACCCGGGCAACCGTGGGTCGGTATCGGGGAAGAAGAAATCGTCTGTCGGTTCCGATAAGAACTCGAGCCCTCCGATCTTCCAGTCACCGTTTGCGGCCACAAACACGCTGCTAGGGCACAGGTTTGTGTGGACCCGTCCGGTCCCATGCAGAAACTCAAGACCCTGGCACAGCACGAGGGCGCCCCGCTCAATGGCCAGCTCGTTAAGCTCTTCGCTACCTGGAGAGTCGTGCTGCTTTGCTGCCACAAGCGATTCAAGCGAAGAGGTGAGCCGTTCGGTCACAAACAACAAGCTCCGGCTGCTCGACTCAATGGGCTCCACGAGCCGCACAATGCTGGGATGGCGCAGCTTGACGAGCTCAGCAACACCACGCTGCGCATAGTCGGTAACATGCTGCGTGGCGACGGATTTGCGCACGCCCTGAGGCAGAGATTTGGTGAGCGAGCTCTTGTCAAAAATAAACACCGAAACGGGCTCGCCCGAAGACCTCACTTTGCCGTCGTGGACGGCCCAGGGACCCACTCTGAAGGACTCTGGGCCTACCGAGTATTTCGACTGAATACCCGAGGAAAACCCTTTGAGGAATGAGAGCATCTCTAAAGTGTGACAGGGTACGGACGCAGGTGTGGAGGCATAGCGGTTGGATACGAGACAAGGTTCATGCGCGCATATATGCAGGTCTGGTTTGGCGGTGGGTTACACAGGTTTGAAATCAGGGTGTAGGTTCAAAGCAGCTTACACCAGAGCATGCATACCTCGTACCAGGTGTTACACTTGTGCTTGGTTTAAGTTTGATAGAGGCGCTTGGTTTGATGACCATGCCAATATACTCAGGGCTAGGGTGACAGCCAGGTGGGTCCTCTCCAAAACGAATAAGACTGTAAGGGCGGATCCGGGGGCGATCATCGGCAAATTGGTGATTAAATTATGATCCAGTACAATATACGACCTTTTTCATATCCATATATCATCAATTCCCTCTTGACTACAAGTACACTTTGCCTACCTAATCGGTTGGATACACATGTCGTTTCAAACTAAAGAAATAACCCTTTGTACCCCTAAGCGGGTAATCTTACAAGACAAGAATGGTCCTTGTCCCCTTGTGGCCGTAATAAACACCCTGATTCTTCTCGATGGGGTCGTGATAAAGCAGCAAAGTGTCACCTTTGAGGAGCTGGTCTCTGAGCTTCAAAGCCGCACTCCAACCGACCTCGACGAGTACAAGCACTGTTTTTTAGATGGTCTTGATGCAAACCCTCGGTTCGATGGGTCCTTTGAGGGCAGGACTCCCGATTTCTTCGCCCTGTTTGGGCTGCAGCTCGTTCACGGTTGGGTCATTCCCGAGAGCTTCCCCGAGACCACCCGGCAACTCAGCTATGATCAATTGATGGATAAAGTTGTGTCTCAGGCCTGTGATACGGACGTGCTCATGACCCAAAGCTTTATCGATACCCATCCTTCGCAGCTCAGCCCCGAGGGAATAAAGCTGCTCGAGTCCACGCTCGAGGATGGCGATGTGGTGGTTTTATTCCGCAATAACCACTATTCCACGCTCGTCAAGCACAACGGCCTGCTGCTGACGCTGGTTACTGACCAAGGGTTTGCGGCCTATAACGATATCGTCTGGGAGTCTTTGGATGGGAAATTTTACCAGGCTAATTTTCAGCAAAGGCAAGACTGCAGTCATGATGAGGAGCTGGCCCGCGAGCTGCAGCAACAAGAGGATGAACGGGGCGCGGGCGGCTCGGGACCAGGTGCGGCCAGATACTCGGCCAAGCAAGCCCCGCAAATACCATCAAAGTCAACCACGGAGCAGAACAAGGTGTCTGATACACAGGATTGCTCAAATAGTCCTCGCGCGTCTCAAGCTCCAAAGAAGAAGCAGGGTAAATGTACTATAGCTTGAAGATTTATTGTGAATTTGTTTAATTAGTTTCTCTTTGCTTAGTGTAACCTTGTATGAGAATTACCTGGAATAAAAACTGAAAATGTCACATACGTTGCCCAAAAAGTCTTTCAGGCAGGTATCCATCAAGTGTTGGTGGTACTCTGGATGCTATACTAAAACTAGAAATGTCTGGCGGAACTGAAGAGGCTTCCGAGTGTGTCTTTTATGTATTTGAAAGTTACTACATGCTTCTTTATACCTCAAATAGTCGAGCTATGCCTAGTTTTAGGCTAACATATTGAGTGCATATGAAATGCACGCTTATGCGTGGCTTGCGCTGGTGCACCGAAAATTAACTATACCTCTGACTTGAGGCTCAATTATACCAAGAGCTTGCTGAAAATTTGCTGGTACGGGCCAAAAGCCTACAAGGAAACTGGAAGCTTAGCTTTTGCTAGAATGGGCACTGGTCAGCGAGAATAGCGTGTCCTGGATGGTTCTTTAGTCGAAGCCAGGACTGTTTTCCCGATACTTTTCAGTGTTTGTTTCCAATACTCATTATAAAGCCGTATTACAGGGTTTGGGGAGCGCCAAAATAGTACCTACACGTGAGGGCACTGGTGCGAAATTTGGGCTTTAAGGAAATCTATTATGTCCACGGACTACGTCAGAGCAAATTACAATTGTATTCACCGTCAAAAAACGCCGGGAACATCCTGAAACAGTGCCCTGCATTTTCAGGGTTAGGGTGCGATTTTCCGTCGATTACGATCGACCTAATCCGGCAAAATTTTCTCACGGAGTTGTCCCTGTTAGCTCAATTGGCTAGAGCGTCGGACTTTTAATCCGAAGGTTCTGGGTTCGACCCCCAGGCGGGGAGGCTGGAAGTGTAAAAGCTTCAATTTACTTTTTGCACCCGAAGTCTCGGGCTCTGCTATTTTTCCCTTTGGCGGGTATTGGACGAGAGGGACCGTTTTTGTCGCCTCCTGGCCAGCTCACTGATTCCGTGAAGGAGTCTACGTAGCGACTAGAGTGCATTGCGTCTATGGCGCGCTATTTAAATTTACAAAACTGCACGTTGAATCGTCGGTGTATTGTTGAGCGTGCTAATCACCCGCTCGAGCAGGTGTCTGATAAACACAGTAAACACGCCAAGCCAGTAGCAGCACAGCGGCTAATTTACGGCGATTCTCTCTACAAGATTGTAGAATATTCAGTTAGGGTAGACAATCAAATAGCACGGGGCGAGATGGGCCATAAAACCAGCCAAGCAGCTGCATTATGCCGCATCGCCTTGGAGTCATCCAGGGTACTCATGCATCTGCGCAAGATCGCTATGCAGTGTGAGGCAGCCGAGCTTTGCAAATAAAGCCCGCTAGGATGGCGTCGTGGCCAGGCGTGTAAGGATCACAGCACTGTGTACGATACCTCTGGCTTGCCCTAGACTTGACCTCGATCACCATTACCTTGCTGTGAGTCCCATATCGCAGTAATTAGCCTATGCGGGCCTCTGATGACCTGCAGATTGTATATGCAATGCAAGAGCGTTGATCTCCACGGACTCGCCTAATTGGGCAGGACACAGCAGTGGTCTTCATGCTCTACCCATGGGGCAAACGAGAAACTTCACCTTTAAAAGCTCTTCACGAAGTAAACAAAACTTGCCGCGACCAGCTTTCGGGAAAAAACCGCAGCAGATCGATGCAACGCCCTGCTCCCCGCTTTTCTTGCCAATCGAAATGCTTGCTGCCCCCCTGCTCGAGAGAACTCGGCCACAGGCATCACCGATCGCGCCTATTTAAGTTGTATGATCCGCCCGATCTGCGGACCATCGACAATGATGATCAGTATTCCATCTCTACTTGTTTTAGGTTTAGCGTCTGCTGCACCTAGCGTCTCGGCTAAGAGCTCGCCAAAGGTGCTAAGTCTTCCGCTCGTCAAAACTGTCGAGAGAGTCGATAACCCCACTGCCGGATCTCGGATGCGTGGCTCGTTTCCATCTGGGCCCCTCAAAAACTACCAAACCTGGTACTCGATTGAACTTCAGTTTGGGTCACAGCAAAGCACCGCCACTCTTGACATTGATACCGGCAGTGCCGATTTGGTGATCCCCCAACAGGTCTTTGATCCGAGCCAAAGTACTACGTTCAATAATTTGACAACTCCCTTCTCAGACTGTTATGTGGATGGCACATGCTACTCTGGGTATATTGGCAAGGACTCACTCTGGTTTGATGGAAATGAGCTCAAACAAGCGCAAATGTACGTGGGAACCAATATTCCTGATGGAGATAACGGCATCTTGGGTATAGGGTGGACAGATTATGACAACTTTCCCTATGTTATCGCAGCCCAAGGCCTCACTGAGCGCGCGGCATACTCTATTTGGTTGAATGGCCCTAGTGAATCTGGGGGTACAATTGTTTTTGGCGGTGTTGATACTACAAAATTTACCGGTGATATTGGAATTGTGCGCAATTTCGGCAAGATGTCTGTAGCGGACGATGGCACTCAGACGTTCTCAGATGTACCTGGCAGCTTCTCGGCGGCACTTTCAAGCCTCAAGCTCAGAGATTCGACTGGAGAAGCTCACTCCGTTGTCGAGGGTTTATCCTATCCGGTGATATTCGATACTGGTACCACCACTGCGAGCCTCTATAAGGATTGGACCGTTGCTTTGGGAGTAGCTTTCGGTGGAAAGTGGGACGATAACATCAACGGTGTAATGACAACCAACCCACCGACAAACGGAAGCCTAATTTTTGACTTTAGCGGCGTAGAGATCGAGCTGCCTCTCAAGGACCTGTTCCCCCGCGCTACTACCGATGACGGAGATTACTCGGTGGACGGAGAGGCCGCGTACTGGTTCAGTTTCGCTGATAGCGGCGACTTGAGTATTGACAACACGCTGATCCTGGGTGATACTTTCTTGCGGTTCGCCTACATGGTATATGATATGGGAGGTCGCCAAATTGGTGTTGCCCAGGCTAAATTGGGCGTCAGTACAGATGATTCCAATCTTTTGGCTATTTCAGATAGTATTCCTTCTGCTACCACTGCGCCCAATTACGATGCAGTGACTGGATTCCATACTAGCTATGAAATCTCTACATTGTATTCGCTGGCATAATCGAGTATTTTGTTGATTCAGACTATAATTTTGTAGGACAAACTTCACTTGAAGCTTTATTAGGTTGCATTCTCCTTGAGTGCCCTATCTACTGAGAGGGGCCCAATAGCTATCAGATCACCAAGAATTGTATTGAATTAGGGGGAACCATCTAATGCTAGCAAATAATATCACGAGTCAAGCATACATATGCTTATAGTGGTACATCTCTATCGATTCTATGGAGCCTCTTGGTTCTGCTCTATACCTCATCATAGCTTTGGCATCTTTTTAGAGAAATAGCTACTCAGAACGTACTCTTCACGTACTTTGAGGGTCCGATCAAGCTCTGCAAACTGCCATTGAGTCGCTTGTTCGGCATTCAATGCTGGCCTGTGCCACTTGGCAGCAGCATCGCATTTTTCAAGAATGAACGGGACAATCAGGTCAACTGTAAGCTCTGGTTCATGAAAGGGGAAATTGTGGCCAGAGTTGACCGCCATGGAGGTACCGTCCATCACCACCGAGGCTAGGAAGCTGGGGTCACCCGCACTTAGTTTACCGGTTTCTTGACCGTACAAAATGAGCACAGGGGTGCGAATAAGCTTCAGAAAAGATTCAAGGCTTCCAAAGAGTGGGTTTGAGCTCAGGTACGCGCTCATTTGGTTGGCCATGTTTGCCTTGGTGCGCGCGGTTCCGTCCGGCATCTCCACTCCGGCAGCACCAGCAAAGTAGTCCACCACGCGCGGGTCCCAGCCGCGACAAAAGCGTTGGCGATAATACTGCTCACAAGCTGCGAGATTATCGAACTTGTCTTTTCCTCTTTTTGTCCAGCTCACAAGCTTCAATTGACCCTCCAGAGCAGGTCCAATAGTATCATTGTTGTTGAAAATAGGATCCAAAGGTACAATGCAGTCAAAGAGAGCCGGCTCAAAGGCCGCCAGCACCATTCCACACATCCCGCTCATGGAGTGGCCAACAAACACGTTATGGCCCACAAGCCCCAGTTTATCAATGCAGTGATGTACGACAAGGCCAATATCGCGTGCCACATCGTCCCAAGGAGCAAACGTGCCCAGTTTGTTGTGGTTCACCACCGCCGAGTCTCCGTGGGTAACACAGTCGATACTGATACATTTTCCGAGCCGGGGCCCCAATTTCTGGTAAAGGAGATCAATGTGGAAGTAAAAGACCTCTTTTGAGCACTGCGATCCATGGCTGAACACCACATTAATCTGATCCTCGCTGGGCGGGGTCTCGGGGTTGGTAAACAGGGCAAAACAGGTCTCGAGGCGGTCATTGTAGTCCACTGTGGACGAAGACGAGCTTCTAGGCCAATAAGCAGGGCACTTGTGCATACTTCTGAGCATATTGTGGGGTTTATAATGATTACTGGATGTCCGGGGTCTGCGGGGTTCGTTGACCGAGGCTTGAGGGGCTGATGCTGCTCGGTGAGGGCTAAAGCAATATCATGGGGGTAATTGATACGATTAAAGTAATTGAGTAGACGCCATACGGCTATCAACTCTTTTTATAGGCTGTGTAGGCTGTCTGGGTTGTGTAGGCAGTGTATTGGCCTTGGAGCGCGATTCTAGTTTACCAAGTGTACATATTTGCAATTAATTTATCAACTTTGGTTGAGTATAGTACAGGAAAGCCCTAAAAGACTATTCTGGTCAATGGTGAGCAATGGTCGCATCCAGCGCGACAAGATCATCCGCGATAAGATCATCCAGCACCACCAAATACACTGTGCTTTACAAAATCTCAGTTACCTCCCCATCAAACCACATGCAGCGCCAAATTGTTCATGGCCAGAAAACACCGATCGTACTTTGAGATGGGGAAGCTTTGAACATGGTATTCTCCAAATTTCCCCAGGATCTCTTCGTGTTTGGGGTCGATTTTGGTGTGCGGAACGTAATTCTTGTAGTCGTTACCGAGATATATTAGCGATGCGTGCGACGCAAGGAGTACGTTAAGGCTGCGCGGGCCATGCGGCACATAGTAGAGCAAATCGTCACGGTGCTCCATTTTCTCGCTTATTGTGATGCTCCAGTGCCGGAAGACGTCTGCATCATAGCGCCCAAAAAGTGGGTCCCAAACCGAAACCTCAAGCACGGCCAATTTCCGGCTCAGGAGGATCAGGAAAGCGAGCTGGAACTGCGCGTTATGGGAATCTGAGGGCGAGCCTATTGCCAGGCACCTGATGCCCGAGACTTGACGGCCCTGGAGCTTGTCTGCAATTTGATTGATTGTATTCGTGCACCACATATTGAGGCTAAGCTCGGCGAGCCTGCGCTCGACTGTGTTTATATATTCCTGCGCGGATGGTTGTTGTGCATTTATATTAGATGAAAATCGATTTGGAGTAATTTTTTTGTAGAGCATGGTGAATTTGTCAGGGCAAGGAGAAGATGGGTGACAGCAGTGCATGTAGTCGTAAAGGGGCAGAAAACCCATCAGTAAGAGATGATATATAAATAAGAAAACACGTTAAAGTCTGCCAGTGTGCGGTATCGGCACTACGAAGCAGATGATCGCTTAAAACAGGCCTGGCGGCGCTGGTAATTAGCGTACCCTACACAGCTTTGATATTCAAATCACCAAACCTAATTCTATCTCTGAGTATCCTGTAATGAGTTCTGGGTCCTGCTTTATGCGCCTCAACTGGGTCGCTAAACTGGACGTCATTACCAGCTCTTGCGGCAGCCATTTGGATCTAATTAAATCGTATGCTAATCTAGTGGCTCGAGATGACCCTTTCTACTCGCCAACCTCATCCCACGACATCTCACTGCGCTCATCACGCTCACTCTTCTCGTTGTCTGCCTCGTGCTCGGATTCAATAGCCAGTGTTTTGGGGTTTTGCTTCATTTTGCGATCCGGGAGCACCATCTCAAACGCACGTTTCCAGTCGCGGACCTCAAGCCATTTAACAAGCAGCTCAAAAACGTGGTTGGTGGTGAGCACGCGCCGCCCGCTGAGCTTGATGAACTCGTCGATGGGCAATCTCGCAGTACGCAGCCCCAACCGCTTGGCCTTGTTGTTGCAAAGGTTTTTGTAGCGCCCCTTGTCCACAATTCCGCCCACAATGTACGTTGTGTTGTCGAGTAAGGACTCGAGGACCGTGTCGCTATCGCTACTGAGATAAACCATGTTGGGAGCCGGCTCGAGGTCCTCTGTTTGGAATCGGATGTTTTTCCAGTTGAGATGCGTGTTTTTCATGTTCTGCACAAACCTCTGCTCGAGGAGTTTGTTGAAGCTAGTGACTTGGAGGTCTACCTGGTAGCGCGCTTTGCGATTCTCGCTGTAGCACGACATGATCTGCCTCGCAAGAGAGGTACGCTCGCCTTCCTTCATGTATTCGTCGAAATCACAGTCGATAACCACACTCGTGGAGGTCATTTGCTGGTCTGAGGGTACCCGTTTGCGATTGGAGACAGCAAGCACGCCCTCGGCTTTGCGACGCTCTTTAAGGTCCCTGCGCTTTTGTTTACGCTCTGCCAGCCACTGAGGCCTTTGCTTCTCGATGCGTTCCGCCTTGAGCTGCCTTTTATACGCTCTTTTAGACATCCCTTCGGGGGGCACTATTTTCGGTCCCCTGGGGAAAGCTCTGGAGGGTTGCTCCACTTGTTCTGGTACTGTATCACTGCTACTGGGAATTGACATTGTTCTTTTCGGTTTAACGAGCGGATCAATAACCTGTCGTGTGGCCAACCGTGGCAACCCGATGCGGCGCATGATGGGGTCGTGCGGGAGGGCAAGGGCGGTTTTGGTTGGAGAAATATCTAGATTCAGTTGATTGTGTAGTTTGAATAAGACTCTGGAGCACGCCAGGGCAGCGTGAAACCGAGCGCATCGATACCTATATGCTAATACCCGCAGGCCGCCTCAAGTAGCGTAACTTACAATCTGAGCCTTAATATTACGATTTTATAAATAAGTTCTCTAGTGTGTTGAGATGCCCGAGTATGTGGGCTCTTTTAGGGGACCCCTCAAAAGCGCGCCAAGTTCTCACCCTGCCCGCTCTTTCTGGCTTCTTTGCTGTAAACGCTCAGTGGCCAGCGCTGCACGCTTGCTTCGAAACTGTTTATTGATTTGCGCAAACTCGTCCAGGGTCGATTGCTTGCCCGATTGTTTCTGTAGCATCGCACGGCGCTTTTGTTCCTCGACGACCGGCATGAGCAGCTGGTTGACCGTCTCAACATCCCATCCGCTAGTCATGCACATAAACTTGCTGATACTCTTGGCTTCGGGGCGGCCCCACTCGAATTTCGTATCATCGGGATCAACATTGGGCCGCCAGTATGACTCTGACACTAGTTCATCGGGGAAATTGTCGGGTAAAAACAGTTTGCTGGCAAATTTTTTGAGAAACCGTTTCCTAAATGCTGTGCTGGTGTCTGCTTCATCTGGATACCGCTGTGCCTGATTCCACCAGTCTCGAAACCGGGTGAGATCTCCGTCAAAATCAGCTAGCAACTCAACACCAGTCACAGGACCCACACCAACAATACCATCAGTGTAATCCGACCCTAGCAGATACGCCAGTGAGATTAGCTTTGACCGGTCAAGGCCAAGTTCTTTTTGAATCACCTTGCTTTCATACGCCTCAACGTATTTGGCCTGATTGAACATATTCCGATACACACACACATTTCCAAATAAGAAACAATCACCATCGTCGGTCACAATCCCATCAACAAGGCCCAGCTCAAATAGCTCCGCGCACTGGGCTTCTGCCTCGCCAGGCGCGCTCACATACGGGATCCCGAATAGTTGCAGCAGCTCCATGCACTCGCGGACCATATCGTCGGTAACGTTATCGGCATCCCGTTTCTCTTGGTGATACACGCTTTTCAGTCGTTCAATCTCGGCCGCATAGTTGGCGGCTTTCTGACCCCTGGAGAGCGTCTGAGCGAACCTCTCGTTTTCCTCGAGCTCTTGAACCATGATGTTCTGTATATCCTGTTCCTCCTCTTCATCGTACTCTGCTTCTTGCTGGGCTAGCTCCTTTTCGGGGCCTTCAAGAGTGGGTAAAGGTGATTGAACTTGGGGTTCCACCGCCACGGGTTCTGGTTCCTGAGTGGGTTCAGTGAAGGGTGTAGACTCTGGTTGTGCTCTGGGTTGTGTTTCTGATTGTACTTCTGGTTGTGCTTCCGTTGATGGTTCATTCGACGGTTGTTGGGCATGCTCCTGTAACGGCTCGTGCTCTTTTTGGACTTCCGGATCCTCCAACGTCACTGGTTTCTCGATAGTAAAGGGCTCTGGTGTCGGGGCTGAGAGAACCTCCGGCTCATCTTTTTGTCCATCAGTTGAATCCTGCTGGGAATGTGGGTGAGAGCTTATAGAGATCGAGACTTGAGGGTCCGATACTTCCATACGTACAGGCGTTTGCGCTTGCGGTTCAGTAGCTTGTTCTTTAGTGAGTAAAGTGACTTGTTCAGGTGCTGGTTTCTCTGTGATCATATGATCATCAACTGGTTCCGTGGTTTCTTCAGCAGGTTTCTTTACAAACAAGTCTGTAGTAGGGTTAGTCCCCATTGTGTCAGATTTCTGGCTACGGTTCTGGCCCTGGTCTTGATCCTCGTCCTTACGCGCCCTTTTGAAAAGCGATTGACCCGAAAATAGACTATTAAGATTCAAGGAGCTCACTGGTTTGGAGCTGAGCCCCATTTTCAATGTGGTTTCAGGCATTTTGAAAGATCTTTTTGCAGAATCAGAAAACCAGCTCGGCAGTACATCTTCAACTCCTTTGGGCTCTGGTTCCGGTTCCGGCAGTGGCTCAGACTCTAGGGCTACCAGCTTGCGTTTAGAATTGTAGAGCTGTTCTCGCTGAACTTGGCTTTCCCACCCAAATAATTGGTTTAGATCAGGCTTCTGCCCTGAATCCTTGACCGCAGGTTCGGTCGCCCGTGGCTGAAGTTTTGGCTGCTCCGGCGATTGTGGCTCGAGCTCGGTTACCGGCTCGGGTTTGGGTTTGGGGTCCAGATCAATATCCTCAAACTCATCCTCTGACTCGCTCACAGCTGTATCCTCTTTGGTTTTCGGGGCCTCACCGGGTTTTCTGACATCAGTAGCATTACCATGGGTGCCCAATGACATGATGTACCCGCCATCTTGCTTTTGAAGCATATACTCTTTGCCCTTTTCTGAGTTGACTCGACGGGTCGCGAGATCATCATCCAGTCCCACCAAATTCATCAACTTTTGCGTAAAGAAATTACGCTGCGAGACCCGCTCGATCTGAAATTTTGAAAACTCCATCGAACTGGGAAACATCTGACCCAGCTGAGAAGAGGTGTATCCCATCCTGAGCCGTGACTTGAGCCGCGCTTCATTGAGAAGTTGGTACTGTGATTCGATTGGCAGGTTCTGAAACTCGAAAGAAGTAAAGTCAACGGTTTCGCTGTCGATAAAACCTGTGCTCCGTGCTTGTGAGGTAAATTGCCTGGCGTACTCGTCAAGTTCCTCGTCGGTGAGTAGGCGCTGGTCATTAAGTCTGACGGCTTGGATTTTCTCAAGATCCGGGAGATCGTACTGGTCTTGAGGGACAAACGGCCTTTGTGGGTCCTGCCCTTGTGGGTCCGAATGTGATGCATCATTATTTTGTGGGTCCTCATAATATGAAACGTTTTCTGGTACCGTGCCAACAACTTGAGGATCCCGCGCTCCTTTGGCGGCTTTCCTGGCACTACTCTTGCTTTTCTCTTCCTGTTCCTTGGCCAATCGTTGCAATTGAAGGGTAAGAATCCTGTTTGCAGTAGCCTTTGCGCCCTCTCGTCGTTTATGAGCTCTGTGTTTACGGCGGTCGGTGGTGATTCGCTTAATTGCCGGGGCAGCGCCATCAAATACAAAAACCGGCCGAATCTCGTAAAATAGCAGCTTGCATATTCTTCTGAAGAACCCAATTATATGGCCGGCCCGCATGGCATTTCCGGAAGAATCCCGCATCGCTTTAAGGAAATGATAGATCCAAATTGAGGCATCAATTGCCAGTGTCTTACCACGGAGCGATTCGAGTAGAACCGGTCGAGCACTTGGCTCGAGCACTTTCCATAGCTGATGAACGCCCATCTAAAAGAGAGTACCAGAGTTGCAGATAAAAAAAATAGAGCAATGAGTTTATCTATTTAGCGAAATTACTAAGGAGGATAGGATTCGAGATCAGAAGCGGCTCAAGGGCGTGTGGTGGGGATAGAGAGGGGGTCCTAGACTGACCACGCGCGAGTGAGAGAGTGTGAACTGAGGAACTCAATCGGGTGTAGGCAGGCTAGAATTGGGTATTTCTAGACCCCACTGCCGTAGCGGGCACATTATTTCCATTCTGATGTGCCTGCGGCGGGTGAGCCTGCCACTAGTAAGATAGTCTAGAGCTATACAGCGATAGCTGATGGAAATTGGAATTCCAATAACCCTACTTTTGCGGCTCAAAAGTCAATCGAGCCCCAGGTTCCGAGTTCCGCCACAGGTTACGCGCCACAATTATCGACCCACACATTATAGGGCTTCTATACTTAGTAAGCTCGAGAGGGCTTCTCAAACACCACTCCACTCAATACCTCTCTCGGCAGCTCCGGTAATTTCACATCTCAGATGCAGATTTTCGTCAAGACCCTCACGGGCAAGACCATCACTCTTGAGGTCGAGTCCAACGACACCATCGATAATGTCAAATCCAAGATTCAGGACAAGGAAGGTATTCCTCCTGACCAACAGCGTCTTATCTTTGCCGGTAAGCAGCTCGACGACGGCCGCACTTTGAGCGACTACAACATCCAGAAGGAGTCCACTTTGCACCTTGTTTTGCGTCTCCGTGGTGGTGCCTCTGTTATTGAGCCCTCTCTCCGCGCCCTCGCTGCCAAGTACAAGTGCGAGAAGAGCATCTGCCGTAAGTGCTACGCCCGTCTTCCTCCTCGTGCTACCAACTGCCGTAAGCGCAAGTGCGGACACAGCAACCAGCTCCGTCCCAAGAAGAAGCTTAAGGATTAAATTAGTCTTAATATATTAGCATCAAGTGGATCCAGTGTGTGTACTTGTATGTGTACGTACTATATTTACTTTGCGTTTATAATTATAGCAGGAAAGTGCGTAGTGGTTTAATAAATGCGATAAATTAAGCATTGGGGTAGCGGTCGATAAGTGGTAGGGGAATTCCCAGGTGAGACGTGCCCCCAGACTCGATACCTGGGGTATTATAACACCCTTGTGGCCATAAGCATGGACGAAATAGCGATTAATCACTCGTACTGGTTCACACAACTAGTTTGAGTTTGTCGGCAACCTGAAGAACCCACTCTTGTCGGAAATTTAACGCTTTAGAGCGCGCATCAACCCTCTTGTCAGAGCGCTATCTTCTGGGCGTCTTGCACGGGGGTTTTAAATCAAAATTCGAGTTGGAAATAGCTTGAAGATCCACCGTCAACTATGCGAACTGACTAGCTAAAGCATATGGCACCAAAATAGCAAGTCCAGTCTTCCAACCTTTTCCGGTCAGCCCACCTAGGCGCTTTGTACTTGCTCAGATTACCAAGAATAATAAATAAATAAATAAAGTATACACAATTAAAGCCTTCAAGGAGTTCCATACACCACAGGCGCCAGACTAGTGGTATAAATTCTACATGCCTTGCGGGCCAGCTTTAGGGCCGTGAATACACTATGCCCTTCTTCAAAACAAAGTTTAAGAAACTCAAAAGTAAACAAATTGCAATCCGTATTGGGCACATCCCACATAAATCCGACAAACAGCTTGCATCCGCCAAGCGTGTAGTCGAGCACCGGTCCGGACCCACCACCCTTTACCCTGGCGGAGGAACACCCAAATAGCATGACTGCACTGCACCGCTCTAGTTTCCGAATGGAGCTGGCACGGATCATGCGGTGGCCAGAACCGTGGCCAATGTAAATGTAGCACGAGCTTGATTTCAGGCGCGTGACAAGTTCCCTTTCACTCGGCTCCTTGCCGCACACTCCGTCCCATTTTGCCAGCACTGGCTTGAAAATCTCCTCTGCCGATGGCAAATCCTTGTGGGGATTGAGGACATAGTAAACTTTTGTGTCTAGACCATCCTTGTTGGAGCTGTCTTCGGTGTCGGAATCTGCATCGGTATCGTCATCAGAGGTGCCCACCATTGGCTTCGATTCTGAATTAACCAACTGAGAGTAATGCCAGTGAGAAAGGCACCTGCTAGTACTCACATGAGTATCAAAGTATGGCAGAGATTCCCATGGAACGGAAACGATACTTGAGTCGGGTATAATCACGAAATGTGACGGCTGTGGAGGTGGATCCTTCTCATCCAAGCCAAAGGAGCAGACAAGTGTCAATAAACTGTGCTCGAGCTCGACTAAATCAATCATATCATAGTCAATAGGGTACCCGAGCAGCCGTAGCGAATCCAGTACCAGACCATTGAGATCGCTCACCAGCAATTTACAAAATGCCAGATCAGGTTTCACGCCCAGAGTTCGCTGCTTGAGAACCTCCAAAAACATATCGATAATCTCATCTTCAACCCCATCAAGCACCTTACGGGGTACTGGAATATACCGAGCATAGACCTTGAGAATTTCGGTGCGAGCATCCTGGAGCGTACGGGTGTCTAAAAGAGATATACTGCTAAACAAGCAAATCATTCCTCCAAGCAGACGCTGAAGCTGCAAAAGGTACTCCCTGATCTGTTTGCCAAACCGTTTCTGCTGTCTCCACCATTCATCCGTAGACCCCTGAAACTGGTTACGAGAGAGAGTTGTACTTCTCTTTATCAGCTGAGAAACTGATTCTAGCAGGTCCTCAAACTTTAAGTCTTCAAAAATGCCGGGCCGGTCGATTGGCAGTCCTACAATGATACTGCTATTACCTGGCAAGGACCGTGTGATGAGCAATTGCGAGTTCTCGTTCCTGAAATTGAGACTCACAACTATTTGTCCATGTTTCACCTGTAGCGGCTGGAACTCGTACCCTTCAGACAGATAGTGGAGCACTGGGGATCTTAGGTTCTCAGCTGCGCGCGAAAACCAGGGCTCGAGTACGCTTCCTAGAAGGCAAACGGCAGGTGACAAGTCTAGTACCAATTGTGAGTTTTTTTTAAGGGCCAAAGCGCTCATAGGATCAGCTAAACGGCACCAACTGGCTACCACATTATGTGGGTCGTGCCTTCGGCGGGTCGGTTTCCGCTTGAACCCACAAAACCCCGGGATTTCTAGTGTAGTATCATTGAGGGTACTCAGAAGTACATTTTTTCGTACATGAGCGAGCAGCTCAAGGCCAGCGGCACTGATCTCTTGTGGGTCCTCCCGAGAGAGCCCTCCTACTTGCTGTACAAACTTTTCAAGTTCCCCTAGTTCTGGAAGAACAGAAATACTGGAAGAAAACCAGTTTTTCCAGACAACAGCTCCCAGTCCATCTGCTCGAGCCGAACCAGACTGGGCCATGTGGGTCACTCCGTCGTCAAAGCCGATATATTTGTAGAGGATCATGAGCAGAGCATGAAAAAGCAGCGATGTATACTCAAGCTTGACCATTGTACCGTTACCACGTATTGAAAGAGTATTTATTAGCGGCAAAAGATTTTCCAGGAGCCGAATTTTCGCGGCGAGAGAGCACGAGGTAAGTAACTCAGCAACGAGCAGATCAATTTGACCAGCTGGTGAGCCATGTATAATATGGAGCAGCTGATAATTATCGTAATCATTTGGCAGCGTCACTAGTTGTGACTGTACCTGCACCTTCTTTGCATAACCGACCCACCCTCTCTGCAGCATTAATGCAAGTACAGGTTCAGGGTCCACCAGCCCCTCAACAAAGTAAGAGCTGAATTTTTGAGGCAGCTCCGGGTCTGGATCAACTCGCATAAGCATATCCAGCGCCACTAGTTTTCCTTTTTGTGATAGTGAATGGAGATTGGATTTGACGAGATCCTGATCCATCTCGCCCGTAAAGAGATAGCTGAAAAGCTCTCCCCATAGTTTGTTTTTACCACTAGTTTCAAAATGGGGGATCTTGGAGGGCCGCACAAGGGTGAAAAATGACCAGAGCACCACTAGCCCATTAGGGGGCTGCTCGAAAACGGCAAACTGATCGGCTTTGGCCAGTAGAGGGATCCACAAGTTGATCAGTCGAGTCCATTCATTGTCAAACTGGTACGAAACAGGGCACTCGAGGAACTCTTGTTGGTTGAACCAGAGCGAGACGCAGTGAGCCACCAGCAACCAATCGCGGGATTTCCCCAGGAGCGGGAGGGCTTTAGTATTGCGTGTTGCACAAAGGTAAAGCAGCTTAAATGCTGGAGTTAGTTTTGCAGGGTTGAGCTGGGCTAAGATAGCAGCGTCGAGTGTCACGATAACATGATAATTTTTGCCCTTGAGAAGGGGCAAGGCATCGTCCGCGCTAGAAATCAGAGTGTGACTAGAGGGTACTGATGACTCGTGTTGCCATTGAATGCTTGGGAACCGCGCGGCCAGTTTTTGTGTTTGGTCTTTGGTGAAAAAGAAATCACCAGGGAGGCGGTTCACAGGGCTCTTGACAATATGAGCGGTATCAAGCATCATTAAAAGTTCAAATGCAGTGTCCCGGTGTAAAGAGAGTGGCCGAATGCGTAGCCTCAGGTATGCCAACGCGGTATAGGCGAGTTTGGGGTTTGACCCACACACGACCACAGCGTCTTTAATGGCCGAGATACTGTACTGCATGGATGTAGTGAGTAGCGAGCACAATGCCACAACTAGTAGTTTGCGATCACTGGACTCGAAAATAACGTCGGGGCGTTTTGGCGTCTGACCAAAAAATTCCCACAGCTCAGCGTCCACATTTTTTTTTTCTTGTATGCAACGCGAAATCTGCGAAAGGAGCATTCTAGGCTATAGTAGGATTGACGTGGGCCCAATCAGCGGTTTGTTTGATCACTTGAGTCGTTCCGTTTGCGTACCAAGAGCCTTCAATGATTAGTCTAGTGAGCTCAGCTCGCCTTGCAGGTGTCTAGCCGGAGCGTCCCACATTGACTCAGCATGAAACGGTTTTTGCATACCCAAAAAATTAAACAAATTCCCATTCCACGGGCCGCAAAAACCGTCGAACAGATCACCAAGCACCTGAGCGGAGACCTTGCGCCCGAGCCCTCG
Organism: Wickerhamiella australiensis; assembly: GCA_030579635.1. Lineage (NCBI taxonomy): Eukaryota > Fungi > Ascomycota > Dipodascomycetes > Dipodascales > Trichomonascaceae > Wickerhamiella > Wickerhamiella australiensis. The sequence goes on along the minus strand of JAKTRM010000012.1, from coordinate 131,619 downwards.
CCCCTGTACTCTCAGATTGACCGTAGCATGCCTAAACTCGAGCAGATCAAGCCCAGCCAGTTGCAGAGCTCGGAAGGGGTCTGGTACCACATAGAGCGCTCGCGGGCAGGCAATTTGCCTGTCTATACTGATTACAATAACGCTGGCGGTGTATGGACCGAGATTCGCCGGATCCAGGGCAGTGCCCCGGCGCTCAAGAACGATCTCAAAAAGATTTTGGGCTTGACAAAAAAGGATATCTGGGTCCAGGGAACCTCTCAAAGAGTTGTTATTCGTGGCAATAAGAGTAGAGAGGTCAAGAGTATTCTCGGTGATAAGTTTTGAGATGGATGGATGTGAGTGGAGATGTGGTAGTGGTCAGTCTACTGTAATTGGTGGTATTCTGGAGGTATCGGCGGTAGGTGGATCTATTTTATGAGCAAGACACAGCCTAGAAAGCATCAAAAGTAGGACTGGATCTATAATACACTCTGGAGTTAAATCTCAGGCAAACAAAGCCTGATCTCCACTACAAACCACTCCAATGCATACTTATCTTAATATACAGTACATAGTAAGTTATTTAGTTGACAAGGGGCAAACACGAATTCTTATTGGTGTGTTTAGTGACTCGAGCGGTCCTGATTGTGTGATGAGTCCAGACCTGAGCAGGCTCGTGCGGGGCACGAATGCAAGACTTGACCTTTCGTGCCCTATAGCGTACCCTATAGCGTACCCTATAGCGTGCCCCGTAGCGTGCCCATAGCGTGCCCCGTAGCGTACCCCATAGCGTGCCGCGCGACCCGCTCACGTAGACGTAACCAAGCTAAACTGCCTCACGATACTGGGTCCATACTCATCATAGTCCTGTTTTGTATAGCAATAGTTCTTGAACTCCGGGGTCTGAGCCAGTAACGAACCGCCAAACCAGACTGCATTGCGCTGACGCTTATGCGAGATCACCTGCACCTCCACACCCGAGGACCGAGCACCGCTCGTAAGCTCAGATTGGCGGATACGCGCGTCGACTAGCTGTTTGATATCACGCTGGAGACGTCTGCCAAAGTCGCGGAACATCGTGGACCCGCCGCTCAAGACGATGTTCTTGTAGAGACCCTTGCGGACATCCATGGGGCTTGTTTGCACCACGTGGTCTACGACCTGGGGAAGTGGGGTCAAAAACTCTGAGGTGGCGATTTCGGGGCTGAAGAAGATCTCAGGGGCCATGAACCGCTCATAGCCAACGTCCACAGTTACGGCTCTGCCCGAGGCCAGCTGGGCGTCGTACTTGCGGAACCGGTCGGGTTCTTGGTCAAAGCGCTTGAACTCATTGACAATATTGGGAGAGACATAGCAAAACTCCTGCTTGATGCGCTCAGCAGTACGCAGAGAGGTATCGGCCTCGCCACGGTCGCGGAGCATACTCTGCACAAACGAGGTGATATCGCGGCCGGCGATGGGGATGTGCTTGATATTTGAGCCAATGACGTATCCTTCTGCGACGGCAATGACGTGGGTAACGCCGTCTCCGGAGTCAATGACGGTACCAGTCAGTGGCTGACCCACCACCTTGGAGGAGGTCCACGAGGCGGCAAGGGCGAGGACTGCTTGGACAGCGATATAAAGGCCAGCGCAATTGAACGTTTCAAACATGATTTCGGCCGTCATCTCGCGGTTCTCGGGCGCGTTGAGCGGTGGCTCCGTCAATAGGAACCGGTGGTCCTCGGGCTCGCATCTCAGGTACTTGAAGATACTCGCTTCCCAGAACCGCTCCATCTGATCCCAGTTCTCAATCTGGCCATGGCGGATCGGGTACGAGAGGTTGTAGTTGCTCGATTCGGCCTTGGGGATTGCTTCGTCGCCAATGAGGTACGAGGGCATCGTACTCTTGCGGTTTGTGTTTGTCTGGGTGGCGATTGCTGTGGGAAACACAAAACTAGGGGAATCGTTACCGGCAAACCCGAGTTTGGTCAAGCCGGTACCATTGTCCATAACCACTGCTGGTGCGTTCATGAGTAAGCGGGGTCTAGGCGGGTCTGAGGTGTGTAGGAGCCAGAGCCAGGGCCAGAGCCAGGGCCAGAGCCAGGGCCAGAGCCAGGGCCAGAGCCAGGGCCAGAGCCAGAGCCAGAGCCAGAGCCAGAGCCAGAGCCAGGGCCAAAGGGTATTAATTACACACTAAACAAGGTAATAGTTTATTGAAGATAAAGTTGATTAGCGGTACATGCGAAAATTACATTGTGCTAAATAAAGGGATCAGAGTAGCTACACATCAGACAAGCGAGCTTCACCCATCGCTTTGCCACTTGCACTTGCCACTCCCACTCCCAGCTCTTAGCTCTTCCACTCGCACTCCCACTCCCAGCTCATTAGCCACCTTAGCAATCACCTTTATCTACTTTCCCAACACATTAGCAATAGCCTAGCACCTCCCTAACAGTCCATAGCCACCAGCGATCGCTCACACATGAACGTATCGATATCCACCCTGAATTGCGCCCAATTGCAGCAACCAGCAAACGAAATCCAGGCCCTTATCGAGGCTGCGACTGAACCGTTTGCCCAGCCAGATATCGTCGCCCTTGGAATACAGGAAGTCGCGCCCCTTATCAATACCCTGCTGGGGACCGCCGCGCCCTATAAACTCCCGATATATAAAGGAATTGAAGCGGCACTGCTCGGCAAATTCCCACAGTCCCCGTACAAGCTCCTGGCAGAGCAATGGACCGGTGGTATCGGGCTGCTTGTGTACACGCGGCTGACGGGAGCTCAAGCGGCAACGAGCTTTACGAATTTCGGCAACTTTTGGAGCTCGGCCAAGGGCGCCGTGGCCGCGCGTGTCACCACCGGTGGCGCCTCGTACACTTTTGTTTCGACGCACCTGCCCGCGCACGAGGGCCACAAGTTTGTTGAGCTGCGCAACAGGGCCTACGAGATTCTCGCAAACGGGCTGTTGCTTGACGGCCACGGCATCTACGACACAAACCACCTCTTTGTGCTTGGGGACCTCAATTACCGCGTTAATGGCCCCTGCAGCGAGGAGCAAGAGAGCCTGCTCACTGACTTTGATTTCGAGCACCAGGACGAGCTCACGGTCGAAAAGCAGCAGGGAAAGATACTCTGGGCGCTAGAGGAGCACCCAATCCAGTTTGAGCCCACCTTCAAGTACTACCTCGACTCACAGAGCTACAATTACAAGCGGCGGCCCTCGTGGACGGACCGCGTCTTTTATTCAGATGCCCGCGCCGCAGTCAAGCGCTACCAAAGCCTACAGGACTATAAATCCAGCGATCACCGGCCCGTGTACTTGAGTATTGTGGTGCAGCCGGGTGCCAAGGTGGCTGAGGTCCGCATCCCCAGCGCGACGGTGTGCCCTCGCGAGCTGTCGCAGGCAATTGACAAGACTTTGGGAAGCGGGGTATTCTTGGCCACAACAAAGATTGGCTGGGGCATTATATTGGTGATGCTAGTGGGTGTTTGGTTGGTTTTGTAGCTTGAACCGGCCTAGTAGTAGCCCTTTGATCGGCCTAGTAGTGGCCCTTTGATCGGCCTAGTAGTGGCCCTTTGATCGGCCTAGTAGTAGCCCTTTGATCGGCCTAGTCGTAGCCCTTTGATCGGCCTAGTAGTAGCCAGCTATACCGGCCCAGTCGTAGCCAGCTTTGAGCAGGCCCATTCGTAGCCAGCTTTGATCGGCCTAATAGTAGCCAGCTATACCGGCCCAGTCGTAGCCCTTTGATCGGCCCAGTAGTAGCTTTGAATAGGCCTAGTAGTAGCCAGCTATACCGGCCCAGTCGTAGCCCTTTGATCGGCCCAGTCGTAGACACCCACAATATGGCCTTTACGCTCCGCGTTAATGCCCATGACCACGCTACTGCATTACACTCTAAACCAACTACATAATTTACTGATTGCAATCTAAATTCTTGGGCCCTCTATTAGAAACATACAGCCATCAACCAGATAAGCTGCCCTATACATTGCAGTTTCAAACTCTGGGACCCTCATAATCCAAACCACTCTTACACCAAGACCACTTTGGGCCCCAACTGTCAGCACTCTTAGCCCTATCCCTACCCAGTCACCCGATTCCCAGTGGCTGGCTCAAGCTGTTCTTCTCCAAGTGCATGACACTTGCATGACAGCGTTAAAGGGTAGGAGCCGGATTAAAAGTGGCGAGCGCCCAAACAAGGCTAAAACGATAAATCCTATAAAATTATGTACGCAAGCAGCACTTTGATTTCCCGGGTCCACGTACTGGATACCACTGCAAAACTAACCCTGGCTAATGGCCTGTTTTAAACCTTAAATGCATGTTTCACTTTAAAGGGATGCCTACAACCCTAACCACTAATGACCTTGGCGTAGCTGAGCCCAAACACGAGTACCCCAAACGGGAAATGGATAGTCTCAGAGTGGTCCTTAATAATTAGCCGAAATAGCCAGGCCGAAATTCATTAAAAACCCGCCCAAATTTATATCCATAGCCCGTCAAAACCAGCACCTTGAGGAACGGTTACCTCAGCACCCACGCAATTTTGGGGGCATTTGGGGGTCTTTGGGGGTCTCTGGGGGTCTTGGAGGGGGTGCTCTCCAGGGGCGGTCCATCGGCTTGTTGTCAGGCAAAAATCACCCATTTGCTCCATCTTTCACTCGTTTTTCTCCCCGAAAGCCCCCCCGAAAAGATGAGTGCAGAGCGCGAAAGGGCGTCGCGACGTGAATCGCGCGAGTCGCGGGAGTTTGTGCAGCAGGAGATGGACAATCTCAAGCAGTTCAAGCGCCTTTCGATCGGGCAGCTCTCGTTTGTCCAGGACCCCGATCTCCCCCAGCAGCAGCCCCCGCAAAAGGGGTACGAGCGTAAAGACAATACTCTCTGGGTCCCTGCCTCTGTGCACCCGGAGGTGTCGCCCAATGAGTGGAAATCCTTTGTGAGCAGCCGCATCTCCTCCAAGCGAGATTCTACCGGATCGCGCCTTTCCCAGGTCATTAGTGATGAAGGCGAGTTCCGCGACGCGTCGGCCGTGCTTGAGCGCAAACGTCAGTCCCAGGACCTGTCGAATAAGCGGCACTCGATCCTCGAGCTTAGTGCGTTTGAGTTTGACCAGTTTGACATTGAGAAACCGGTTGTTCAGGAAGCCGGTGTTGAGCTCCGGCGTTCGGGCGCTTCCTCCCGCAGGAAAAGACCCGTTCTGCGTAACCGCGGTGACCTCGAAAGGCGAGCCTCTGAGAGGACCGGCAGAAGTGATAAGGTTGATCTAGGCAGAAACAAGAGTTTACCAGTGACCAGGCCTAAAGATCAGGCTAGAAATGATACATTGGAACAGCCCTCTAGAGACCATGGGAGGGACCGCCGTAGAGACGATCCCAGAGACCAGCTGCAACACCAAACCCTTAATGAGAACGTTGGCGAGCCTGTGCCGCCTCCCAAACCACCTAAAAAGCACAACAAAGCCCTTTTCATTGACATTCCTCAGGAAAGCTGGCAGCTTGAGGGCAAGGCAAGCACACATGAGCCGCGTCCCAAGGGTGAGGAAGGCGCCAGCGGACCAGGCAGCGGACCAGGCAGTGGCCCAGGTAGCGGTCCAGGCAGTGGCCCAGGTAGCGGTCCAGGCAGCGGCCCAGGCACCAGTGGCCCAGTCACCAGCGGCCCAGTCACCAGCGGCCCAGGCAGCGGCCCAGGCACCAGCGGCTCTATCCCTTCGCACGTCTCACGGGTGGCATCCACTCACAAAACACTTCCCATTCTTCCGGGAGAATCGATTTTGCCCGATCCAGAACTGGAACAGGAGCAAGAGCAGGAGCCGATACGCGAAAAGGAAAACAAGAGCTTTTGGAGATGGAAGAAATCGGGCGACGCGCAGGCCACGTCGCCTACTGCAAAGACTTTTACAAACCTTTTCAAGCGCAAGAAGGAAAAAGATCGCCAGGACCCGATCACCCCCACAGACGCAGCCGCTCCCTTACCGTTCGATTCGTTATCACCGGTATCGCCCGAGCCGGTAGGGGCATTGAGCGGTGCTGGTGCCGGTGCTCCCACATCCAACGGGATCATCAGCCCGCCCAAAAAGTCCTCGCATCAGCGCAGCAACTCGCAGACAGTGTCTCGCCAGGAGCTGGCAGAGCTCAAGTCGCGGGCCATGGAGCAGCGAGAAAAGCAGCAGCAGCAGCAGCAGCAGGAGAGACCGGTCATGGAGCCTGAGCTCGAGCCTGAGCGCGAATCGCCACAATCGCCGAAATCGCCGCGGTCCCCTGCTGCCACTGAGAGCCCCAAATCCACAGATATCCAGCTACCGTATGCGATCCCTGCTCACCAGGTCAGTGACCGAAGCTACGTGATGATGTACCACCGGTTTCCTCTGCATATTGAGCGCGCCATATACCGGTTCAGCCACATGAAACTGGCTAATCCCCGGCGTCCGCTGCGTGAACAGGTGCTTCTTTCGAATTTCATGTATGCGTACCTCAACCTCATTAATCAGGGGTACCAGCAGCAAATGGAACAGCAGCAAATGGAGCACCCGCACGAGGATGTGGGTGAGCCCCAGATTGAGCCGCGCCGGGGTTCGCGCAAACACAAACCCAGTGCGATCCAGCAGCACGAGTACGAGCCCAAAGAGGTCGATTATGACTATGAAGAAGGGGACGAGGATGAGGACGACGACGACCCGAATGTCAACGCCGTTTACGGCTATCAAGAACAAGATTATGACTTTGAGTTTTACCAGCAGCGGCATGATGAGACCTCGAGCTCAAGCAGTAGCGAGAGTGACCTGGAAGAGATGTGGGATGCAAGACAGTAGAGACGGCTTGCGATATATATTTAATGCATACGGAGGGTCTGGCAGCAAGCGAGGCCCGACTTGATACTTTTGAAAGATAATTTAGCATTTGAGTGAGTGTAATGATAGTGGCGCCTGGGTAGTGGACGGGGTCAAAGGAGATCAGGGGCCAGAGTCTACCAGTGACTAGCGATCCCTACTCTGAATTTAGCTCATGAAGGTGTCTAGAGTATGAATGGGCAGGTGGGAGTCTAAAAGTCACATTGGAGCCTCAGAGTCTACCAGCGACTTGTCGTTGCAAAAAAACCGCTAGTTCGGATAAGCATCATATACGGAACAGGCTAGAGGCCATGCCATTGCGCTCTTTCTTTACCGTTCTTTTCTGCTGAGCCAGATCGCTTTGATCGCACCTTGGGGACTATCAAAGAAAATTTGGTGGAAGTGTGAGACAATGCCAGGTCTGTGATGCCCTTGGACGTTCTGGGCCGCACGCGCGTCCCTTTTGCATACGCATGCATAAACGAAATGCAAGACATACTTTGAAAGATCAAGAGCGAACTGCAGAGGTTTGGAGAGTAGCTCCAGAAGGTCTGATGAATTATCAAAATTACAGCCAACCATATGACGGCTGGCTCTATCAAAATAAGCGCCTCTTCCGTCGGTGCATCACAAGTTTCAAGTGCATTCTTACTCTGTACGTCACACAGCATCGCATTGCATTAATATACTTCTGTCTGCATAGCCATACATATGGTACTAATACTTTCTCTCATTAGCCTCCCCTATACTCTCTTTATGACTATGTACGCTGCAACTCATCATTATCTCTATAAAGATTCCATGAGTCTATGACTCGCCCCTTGGTATCACTAGTGGCTTGAAAATTATGCCGCCAAAATTCCTTGGGTTGCTCACTGCGCAAGTAGGTGGGTTCAAGCAACTTGCCTACCAAAGGGCTCGGGCTAGCGGTGGCGAATAAATGAGTGTGCGCTGGCTTCTAGCCGATCAGTGCTGTGGCGGATTCACCAGAGAGCTCCGCGAGCTTGACCCTGTGCTCTTGGCCATGAGAATCCGCTAAGTTTGTACACCAGTTACGCACTTGGAAAATTGGCCTCTTAAGCGGTCCTGCACTTTTGAGCGTATGCCCTCTTTTGTTGAAACCGGTTTTGCAGAGAGTGGGTAAACCTTGAACATTGGCAGGCATTATTGGCAAGGAAGCGAGCTGAAAAGGAGGCTTCTCAATTTGTCGTCTGTCTAGGATCAAGAGCTAAGTACCCAGTGTTCTTGCCTTGATAGGTTTTACTCTGTCTTAACATTCAGCGTTTAGTCGTCCTATAAAGGATCTCATGCACAAGTGTTTTACTCCTCGCCTGGCTCTTGCGGTTCAGATTGTTCTGTACATAATGTCAATGCGTTTCAATTGATCCATTGGGACAGTTGATCTTAGCTAGAGTAGCCTAGAACATGTCTTTTAGTCTGCTATATACTGCTGCTAGATGTCAGGTGCTATTAGGGGCACGCTATGGGGGCACGCTATTATTATCAATTACTTAGAGCCCTATACCCCAAGCGTCTCTCCTGCTAGCCTATACCATTCCGTCTGAAATTACCCCAGAGTAATTGCAAGTGATCCTCGACAAGAAGCGTACAGTATTACTAGCGACATGGGACGGTCCGTAACAGTATTATAGATAACACGACGATACGAGACGGGGAGCGGACATTCGGGGAGTGGAAGACACTATCAGTCCTGCTGAGTATCCCAAGTTACTTTTCTCCATCTTTTGGATGTCTCAGCTCCTGCATGATGCATCAGGGTTGGGAGACATTCTCACACACGCATCGTTTGACACGCTGACCTAACCGTTACAAAGCAAACACTTTTTTGCACCGCGAGTACTAGGTGCATAATCATGCGTACCCACTCTTCACACATTAATCTACCCTTACCCTTACCCCAGCCCATCTTCCCAGTACGGGAGGCCACCCTAAACCGCCGATCCCATCGCGCGCGAACTTATGTCATCATGTTATCCATCCACACCCCCCTTTCCTTTAGCTCTTGTTTTCCAGCAACCTTTTAGCAGTTTAAAGCGGCAATGAGCTATCAGCAACAAGGCCAACAACAGCAGCAGCAGCAGACGCCGCAACAGCAAAACCAGCGGATGCCCGCGCCTCCCCCCGTGTCACACCGCCTGAGCGAGCTTCTGGAAGCCATCAAGCAGGAATTCGTCACCGTTTCCTCTGAAGCGAGCGCGTACCTCATGCACAAGGACCAGTTTGACCAGAAACTATTGAGCCAGCACATGACAGAGCTTCAGCAGGTCCGCAAGACTATTTATGAGCTAGATCTCGCCCACCGTAAGATGAAGGAGCAGTATGAGGACGAGATTTTGCGCCTTAAGCGCCAGCTCGAGCACAATAATCTCGCGCCCCCCGCTCCCCAGCGCGAAACAAAAGTGAGCACTCCCCAGGTCCCGGCGCCCCAGCTCCATCAGCCGCCCCAGTCGCAGCAACACCCGCCTCCTCAGCAGCAGGGACAGCCGCAGCAGCCGCAGGGCCAGCCTCAGGGCCAGCAGACCCCTGTGATGGTGAAACCTCAGCCCCACCACCATCATCAGCAGCAACAGCCGCCACAGGCCCAGCAGTCGCAGCAACCCCCTGGCCAGGGCCAGAGCTCTCAGCAACAGCCGCAGCAAGGCCAGCCGCAGCAGAACCCGCTGTTCTATCGCCAACAGCCTCAGCAGGGCCAGCAGCAGCAGCAGCAGCAACCGCCACCCCTAGGTCAGGGCCAACCGCACACTCCTACTCCTCAGGTCCCAGGCGGAGCCCAGCAGCAGCAGCAAGGTGGCCAAACCCCGCAGCCGCAGCCTCAGCAGCCGCCGCAGCTTCAGCGTCATAAGCAGCCGCCCACCCCTCAACCCGTGCACGCTGCTCAGCACCAAGCCGGCGCCGGAGCTCAGCCATCGCCCTCCCCTGCCCCCGCCCAGCCTCAGGGACAGCCCCAGCAACCCCAGCAGCCTGGTCAGCAGGCCCCAGCCGGCAGCAACGCGGTAGTGCCCAGTGGAGCTGGCCAGGATGCGTGGGAAGAAGCCATCCGTCTCGGAAACAATATGCCCTTCCTCGATACCGAGCACGTACGGCCCCAGGCTATCAAGAGCCGCGACGACTGGCTTGTCTTGTACAACGAGCGCGCCCCCCGCCAGCTCGATGTTGATCTCGTGCACGATCTCGAGCACTCTAGCGTCGTATGCTGTGTCCGGTTCTCCAACGATGGCAAGTACTTGGCAACTGGCTGCAACCGCAGTGCCCAGATCTACGATGTCCAGAGCGGGAAACTCATTTGCTCTCTCGAGGACGAGTCTGTGGTTGGCGACGAGGACCTTTACATTCGCAGCGTTTGCTTTAGCCCCGACTCCAAGTACCTGGCTACTGGCGCAGAGGACCACCGGATCCGTGTTTGGGACATTCAGAACCGCAAGCTGCGTTATGTCTTTAACGGCCACGAGCAGGACATTTACTCGCTGGATATCAGCCGCAATGGCCGCCACATTGCCTCTGGGTCTGGCGACTCGACTGTGCGTATTTGGGATATCGAGACCGGCGAGTGCGTGCTCAAGTTCGCCATCGAAGGTGGTGTGACCGCTGTTTCCATCTCTCCTGATGGCCGGTACGTTGCGGCCGGCAGTCTCGACCACATTGTTCGCGTATGGGACACTCAAACCGGGATGCTTGTGGAGCGCCTCGAAGCCCCTGATGGCCACAAGGACTCTGTTTACTCGGTTGCCTTTACTCCTAATGGACTCGGCCTCGTCTCTGGATCGCTCGACAAGACCATCAAGCTGTGGGAGCTGCAGACCCCGCGCGGCCGCCAGCCCTCGACAAAGGGCGGCGTTTGCACACGGACTATTCTCGGTCACGAGGACTTTGTCCTGAGCGTGGCCACCACTATCGACGGTAAATGGATTTTGTCGGGCTCCAAGGACCGAGGTGTGCAATTCTGGGACCCCAATACCGGCCAAGCACAGCTCATGATCCAAGCACACACAAATAGCGTAATCAGTGTTGCCGCTTCTCCTGTAGGCAACATGTTTGCCACCGGCAGTGGTGATTGCTGGGCCAAAATCTGGAGATACTACCCTGCGCAGTGAGGCATATCTGAAGCGGCCGGGCGAACCGACCCATACAAGGTCAACCTGTACTGGCCCGCTAGCGTCCGGCTCAAGCATCCCTAGGCTCGGGCCAAGCCAGTCTAAACCGCTCAACAAAAGTCAACTGGACCCAATGCAAGCACCTCGAAATCCAAAGAACTGTTTGACTGGACTTTAATGTGTTATAGATAATAGGTATATATGCGATTCTATTTAATCAAAGTGGTACACAGCCTTTGTCTGTGAAGCGACGACGGCCGGGGGTGAGGTGGAGCATAGACACAAGTGAGTGTCATTAAGCAGGGTACCTGGGATGTGTCTCGCAATGATTTATTCTTTCGGACCATCAGTGGATCTGGTCTCTGGCTGCTCAGACCAGCTCAACTAGAGACGCAACTGGAGAGGTTGACAATAAATGGTATGGGATGTCAGAGACAGCAACAACCTTAATCAGGTTTTTGCAGGTATGTTTGCGCATCAGATCAAGCTCGGGCTTGGAGCTCAATTTATTGGCAGTATCCTCATTCGCTAGGATGGTTCTCCATCTGAAGAGCTAGAGAACAAGACAGACAAGGGAGTTTCTGAGGCTTTTTCTGGAGTTCCACTGCTCACCAGCATCACTTGATGCGGGCTTAAATTTGTGCTCAGCGGAATTAAAGGGCGGCCAAAAAGTGGTGAGTCCAAAAATAAAGGAGACGATGCGTGTGGGCAAGCTACATAAATAGAGTCAAACCAATCTGGCAATGAAAAAACTATGAGTTTAACTTAGGAGCTACAAACTCGAGAAGTTTCAACACGTTTTGCTGTTAGTCTTAATCCGGAAGCTCGCCTGTGATCCATTAGGTCGTTGGGTAGGTCAAAGCCATGGGGCGCGTAATGCCTATAGTGTGGCGCTACCATTATTGCAACCAGCGAGTAGCCACAAGTAGGGGCTAGCTAGGTACAGCCTTACATGTCACCCAATAAACCAGCTTGCCCTAGTCAGGGTGTGTACCAAAGTGATACCAAAGTACTTTGGAGAGGCCGCTGGCGTAATTAGACTATTCAAGTTTATAAAGATGGTAAAATTAGGCGTACTTATAGCACCAATCTCCGATTCGACATATCTCTGACAGAAAAAGTTGGCTGCATGTAAGGTGCGTAGCATATGCATGATCTATTGCATGACCCATCCCTAAGGTCAAAGAATAAAATCTCCAGCTGTTGGAATTTGAAAAAAGGAAATCTCATATTGAGCCCAGATAGCCTATCTCACAAGGAACACTGATACGGAGAGCTATATTAGTGTGTCAGTGCACGTTAGATCGAGGGCAACCAGTTCCGTAACAGCTGTGAAGAAAGTCATCAGTGGAAACGTATAAATTTATATCGGCTGAAAATTCAAGTAACATATTTTGGGTATCGTGTATCTCAATTTATAGCCTAGGATGTTGAAACGCATTCGTGTCACCCAATCCCTCGAGAAGCACTAACGGTAAAAGTTTCTAGCAAACCCGAAATAGAGTAAACGACTGAAAACTTGCACTATTATCCACCGTGCAGATTCCGCAATCAACTACACTTGTGCCCCCACGCCACTCAATCGTGGCGTATCCTCGATAGGTGTCTATCGGGAGGAACTCCATTACCTAATCTCACCCTTTTAATTATGGAGGAAACTCTCGGTGCCTCAATCATTCACGGGATGAATGGATTGCTGGACGGTTGTGCATCCTACAAGCCTGCCCTTGATTTGATTTCACAGTACAAGAGCGCGCTTTTCAATGCGCCGACCAGTTCTCGTACCCCCACTCCAGAAGCAGAGGTTCAGCTTGAGGACGTGATGGAGAGGCTGGACGAGGTCGAGAAGCGCCTTAGTATCGAGCGGCCTCTCAAACGCCGCAAGATGAACGCGACGTGGACCTTCGATGTGCCCGCACCGCTCCCTGAGCGCCAGATCATTGAGCTTGCGAATATGGACCGTGATGAGAAGCGAAAACTCCCGGGATATTTCGGGTTAGATGATCTCAGCGATGATGAAGAGGAAGAGGAACCTACGGAACCCCCCAAAACACAGCAAGTGACTCCCCCGAAGGACACTTTTGCCGCGGCCCCTAAACCTCAAGAAGAAGCGGCTTTTGGTGGCCTAAATTCTGCGTCTAAACCGTTTACTTTTGGGTCAAACTTAAAATCAGAGACACCAAAGCCGAGTGCAAGCTTTTCTTTTGGGGTAAAAGATGGTTCTAGTGCCAATCGGCAGGGAAATGAGCCTGTGCTGGGGGCTGGCAAAGCAGCAGAGTCTGACCCGAGCTCTGACTCGGAGCCCAAAAAGTCGCTATTTTCGTTTGGGAAAGCTGAGGAGCCGGTTACAGCTGAGGAGCCGGCCAAAGCTCAGGAGCCGGCCAGAGCTGAGGAGCCGGCCAAAACTGAGGAGCCGGCCAAAGACTCAAAGCCTAACCAGCCACTGTTCTCCTTTGGATCCACCGCTCAAAAGCCGGCCGCAGACTCAAAGCCTAACCAGCCACTGTTCTCCTTTGGATCCACCGCTCAAAAGCCGGCCACAGAAACGACCAAGGATGCCCCCAAGGAACCCATTTCTGGAAACCCAGCTGGTGATGCCCCTAAATTCTCTTTTGGGCAAAGCAAACCACAAGAAACGGAAAAAGAGCCAGCAAAAACAGACAAGCCGGCGTTTAGTTTCACCAAACCGCCAGAGACCAAGGAGCCTGCCAGCGGGGCGTCTCTGTTTAATTTCGGAGTACCGGATCCCAAGAAAGATACAGATTCCACCGGTACTCAAAGCTCTACGAGCACACCGGCAACCGACATTTTGAACAACGCCAAACCTCTTGGTACACAGTCGAGTCCCAAAGCGCAGTTCAAGCTAGGTGATAGCGATAAACCCAAGTTTTCTTTTGGCTCAGCGACAAAATCGGCCGACAAGCATGAAGGAGAAGCCAGCGCCAACGACAAAGCCGAGACTAAAGGCACTGAAAACAAACCGTTTAGTTTTGGAGGCAGCTTGCCCGCCAAACCATTCTCATTTGGAGCCAAGAGTGGGTCTGAGGAGAAAGCAGATCCATCCGACAAGTCTGGCGAGGAGCCCAAGACCAACAGCACTGCCAAACCATTCTCATTCGGCAATACAAGCACTGGCAGCTCCTCGAAACCATTCTCGTTTGGTGCAAAACCTGCAACCGATGCTGGCGAGTCTGGCTCCTCGTCGTCCAAACCTTTTGCATTTGGAGAAAGCAAACCCAGTTCCGAGCCGTCCACCATCGATAAAAAGCCCGATAACGGACCCAAGCCGTTTGTATTTGGCGGTGCTGGCGGTAGAGAAGGAGCCCCTAGCGAGCCCAAGCCTTTTGCATTTGGAAGTGCTGCTGCCCCTGCTGGCGGTACTGGTAATACTCCTAATGACTCGAAACCATTTGCATTTGGGGCAAGCTTGTCCAACCCCCCCGCATTTGGGTCTGGCTCTACCAATGGCTCTACCACCGGCTCCAGTTCTGAGCCCGCCACTGGCCCTGCCGCTGCGCCTAAACCGTTTACGTTTGGCACTAACGCTTCTGGCTCGTCGTCAGCAGCCCCTGTATTTGGCTCAGCAGCTGGTACAAATCAGAGCTCCACACCCGCGCCCGCATTTGGGCAAGCCGCAGCAGGAATAGCTGGGGGTTCTGGTGCGTCCACCCCTGCGCCAGCATTTGGCCAGACTGCTTCTTCTAATTCCAACTCCACAGCCGCCCCTTTTGCATTTGGTGGGCCCTCTGGCGGAGACTCTAAACCTTTTGCATTTGGCGGCAACAACAGCAACAATAACAACAACAACACTAATGGCCCAGGGTTCAATTTCGGTAAGCCTGCCGAGCCAAGCCAGTTTTCATTTGGCTCTGGGGCCGCAGTAGGAACGAGTGGCACTGGAGGGTTCTCTGGGTTCGGCGCTGGAACCGGTAACTCTAATACTCCATTTGGATCGACGGCTCCAGCAAACCCATTCGGCGGTGGGGCCAGCAGTGGATCATCGAATGGCAACGCGCCAGCAGCCTCATTTGGATCGACCGCGACGCCGTTTGGATCAACACCAGCGCCGTTCGGGAACGCAGGGGCTGCGGCACCCTCTGGCAACGCATTTGGCGCCAGCGCTTTCAACACAAAGCCCTCATTCAATTTTGGTTCTACCCAACAGCCTGGCGGAGGCTTCAATTTTGGTGCCAACTCAAACTCCGGGGCCAGCTCGGGGGCCCCCGGCGGCGGGTTTAATTTTGGAGCTTCCGCTGCTAGTGCATTTGGTGCCAACTCACAAGCAACCTCCAACATCGGCACTCCTAACGGGTCTGCCCCCTCCACTCCCAATATGCTTGCGACTGGTGTGGCGGGCAATGCCAATGGTCGCAAAATTGCACCACTGCGTCGGCGTCTGCCCCCAAAGAATTAGATATTTATTTAGCAAAGCTCTCGAGACTAATTAGATAGAGATGGCAGTGGTCTGGGGAACGATCTCGAGGAATGCTTTCAGGGGCTGGCAAAGCTCTTGGGGCTGGCAGGACACACTTGGGGTCTTGAGAATTAATTCAAGCTGTTGAAAAGACTCTTTAAGCATGTAAATTGTTAACTAGAGACCTAAACACTAAGGTTAGAACGGTGCTGAGAAACATCACTGCGAGCCAGCCACGAAGGTCTAGCTCTTACTGGATTTTCAGGTTTCCTTTAAACCACAGTTGACTAGTCTCTAGACTTTTCAGTTTGGTAGATCTGTATCCTCCATCTCAGCTCCCCACCATCCCACTCCAGGCCCCCCACCTAACCCGAGTCCCCCCACCTACTGTCCGGCCGGTCAACCTCCCCACGTGACCGTCCAAAATGTCCTGGAAACTATACGATGAGGCACGAGACCCGCCAGAAACGGATATCGCACAAGAATTAGATCTTGGGTTTTCATTGTTTGAGCCATGGGATCAGCGGGAGACCGACCTGACCCGTTCCGCAGCCGCACGGTCCACCACCAGAACAGGAACCAACGATGTAGACTCAATGATGCTCTATATCCAGGCATTACAGCGAGACGGAAGCACAGATATCGATGATCCAGCCAAGATCGTGCCCCCCGGCGGCCAGGTCAACGGGGGCGTGGCGGCACGCACCACAAAGCACAACGCCAAATATTTCTGCAGAGTCCCCTCTTGTAACAAAGCTTTCCACCAGCGACGCCATCTCGAGATTCATTTACGCTCTCATACTGGCGAGCGGCCGTACAGGTGCACGTACCCGGGCTGTGATCGGAGCTTCAGCCAGCAGTGCAATCTCAAGACCCATTTGCGGCTACATACGGGCGAGAAGCCGTTTATCTGTGCGCTTTGCCGCAAGTCGTTTAGTCAAAAGGGTAACCTGACCCAGCACCAGCTTATCCACGACTCGGGGCGCCAGTTTGTGTGCCGGCTTGATGGGTGCGAGAAAAGGTTCACGCAGCTAGGCAATCTCAAGGCGCATCACAACACCTCGCATTCTGAAACCCTCAAAAAGTTTACAGAGCGGCTGCAGGGCGTTCAGGTGCCCGAGATGAGCCCTGCGGAGCTCGAAATGTTTGAGTATTTCAAGTCGCTCTACAAAAACTCCAATCGTGGTATCCGAGGGCGAGGCAAGGGCACAAAAAACGTCCGCCAGCAGCATATCAGAGACTCGCAGCAATTCCAGCAACTTCCTGGACTCGATAGAGGCCAAATGGGCCATGCGGGCCTGGGAGTGGGCACAGTAGCAGGTACAGTGACGGCAAACATGGCAGAGGCACCCGGTGCTCAACTCCTGAATAACCAGGCTCCAGCGCCTCTTCACACTCAACCCCAGGCGCAGAGCCAGCTGCAGGCCGCTGTGGCTCCGGCGCCGTCATCGTACCCTGTATCATCGTGGAACTTCCCTGGCGCAAACCTTTTGATTCCCACACACCTTGCATCCCAAATGAATCGATCCCAGCCTGATCAGGCGTTTCCTCCAATGCCTCAGCAACCCTCAATCAAGAGACTACTAAACCAATCTGAAGACTCGGCACTGCCACCGTTCTATGTGATGGAGAGATGGAAACCGTAGAATAGGCCTTTCTTCATTTTTATCTAGTGCTATATTTATTATCAAAGTGGAACGCGGATGCTATTTAGGGATGCCAAAGCAGAGGCGAGAAAAACACGGGCCACGTTCTGGGAACCGTAAAGTCAGAGACTGGATATTTGCCGACACATCAGGCATCACAGTGCAATTCTTACTCTTCTGCCCCCCTCTTTTTCACTTAGCCATGGCATAGCTTTGCCTTAGCTCGCCTTCACCTCGTGACTCTTAGAGCTTAGCCATACCGCGTTTGGAAGTTTCGTAGACCACTACATCATCCTTACGATTCTTTAAAACCCGGCGCAAAATCTTGCCGCTATTATTTTTGGGAACAGCATCGACCTGGACGATTCCGCCCCACAATTGTTTGTGACGGGCCACTCTGATATTGAACCACTGTAGAATGGATTCGATGCTGGATTCACCAGGTCCCAGCACGATATACGCACGGGGGAGCTCAGTGACGCCGTCTTGGTCAGGAACGCCCACCACCGCACAATCTTGGACCTGCGGGTGCGTGAGCATCACACCTTCGAGCTCTGCGGGTGCTACTTGATGACCCTTTGACTTGATCAGCTCCTTGATACGGTCAACAACGTATGTTTGCTGTGTATCGTCGACTTGACCCACGTCTCCTGTCCTGAGCCATTTATCCGGGGTCAGCATCTCGTTGGTTGCTTGTGGGTTATTGAGGTACCCCTTCATGACTTGCGGACCACGAATCCAGATTTCGCCTCGCTCACCGGGAGCCACATCTTTGAACGTGTCTGGGTCCACGAGGCGCATTTCAGTGCTGGGGCAGACCCACCCCACACTGCCTAATTGGTACTGCTTATGTGGGTCGGCCCCCTTGAGGTGGGATGCAGGGCTCATTTCAGTCATTCCGTAACCATTAACAACCTCTTCCATATTGGGAAATCGCTCCAAAAGTAGCTCTACTGTTGACCGCGAGATAGGCGCAGCACCCGATTTGACCATGGTGAGAATAGTCTTTACCTGGGGGTATTGATCCACCAGCGGCGATTTTGCCAGCAATAAAACAATTGGTGGCACAACGCTCATACTGTTGATACGGTAACGCACAATTCCTTGTAATAATTTCTCGAAATCAAATTTCGGATATACCACCACCGTTTTGGCGAAATACGAAAGACACCAGAGGAACGTTGTGAGCCCATAAATGTGGCTCATGGGCAGTACAGCTGCAGTTGTATCGATCTCAGCCATCATCTTGGGCCTTGCGGTCACGTTTTGGTGCGTTACTGAGATCATATTCTGGTGAGTGGTTATGACGCATTTGGGAAGCCCCGAGGTTCCGCTACTGAAACAAAAGTACGCAGGGTGCTCAGGACCATCCACATGTACTGGCAGCGTTTGGGGGTAGTCTGACTGCGAGAGTAGAGCCCTAATTTTGTCCTCGATATCGGCAAGGGGAGCGGTATGAGCTGTGTGATCTGCCAGCTCCAGAGCATCTGAGACCAATTTGGAGTCATTGCAGATAACCAGCTTGGGTTTCACGAGCCGTAGTTGGTGCGCCAGATCACTAGCAGAGTACATGATATTTGCAGGAGAAATTGTGGCACCGAGGCAAAGAGCCCCAAAGTGGATGGGCTGCATAAAGCTGGTATTGAGGATACTGAGCACAACCACATCGCCCAATTGGATATCGTATTGGTTCCGGAGGTACGTGGCAAACTTGTAGCTGCCAGTTTCGCACTCCTCGAGGCTCAATGCCTTCTCGGTGTTGGAGTCGATAAAGGACGGTCTCGAAGGGTCCTGTTGTTTGCGAAATGGCGACTCAAACAGATTAATGAGGGCATTTCCCCGTGGCAAATTAGGAATTTCTCCATATGGACTTGTATAGATCATTAATTGGGGTCTAGGATGCATCCTCAAGGCCCTCGATTATTTATATTGGGACCTGCATATGACGTCCCCTCACCCCGCATTAAGGCCCCGCATTCAAGGCTCCTACAAAGTGGCTTGTACCGAACCGATAGTGGTACTCAACAAATAATTAGATAATTATTACTTGGAGTGTGGACGAGTGGTAGGGATGAGCGAAATCTAGGCCGGTGCACCGTTAAGGAGTGTACATCCTTTAAACTAGTCGAGCTCAATTGATCTCTAAGGATAGGATTAGGCTCTTCAGGGATAGGATTAGACACTTTAGCTATGGCTTGGAGCTCTATAGCTTGGAGACCAACTAATGCTTTTATGACGTTCCCACATCCAAGATTTCCTGATTGTATATCTACTCTCCACGATCCTATAGTGAGATGTAGTGTGTGATGTGTAAATGATATAAATATTGGCAAAAGATTTTTCCGCTCGTAGACCCAGCACCGTTGGAGGGAGAGTTGATCATGGGGAGCTATGGGGAGTTGACCAAGGGTATGTACGGCATGTGCTCTTTTCTCGGTGCTCCTTGAGAATACGGCCAGTAAAACCATACAAGAAACGTAAAATCCGATGATTCTCTATGACTATCTATAAATATCTATATTTCCTCTACTTTCTCTTCACATCCTTGGTGTAACCGATGGCAGGATCAGTAGACCCATCCCAGTAAAATGTAGGACGGTTGTACATATCCAAGGGAACGCTTTCTTTAACCTTTTTGACCAGGTCGGGATTGGAGATATAGAGACGACCGAGGGCAATCAGGAGCTTATCATCTTCGGTCTCCATCTTGGCAATATCGTCATAGTCACGACCGAACCCACCAGCACGAATCAGAACGCCCTGCCAAATATCACGGAAAAAGTTGTTGAGGTGCCGGTCGACACGGCCAAAGTCGTCGCCAAAGAACTCCACGCGAGGCTCCACGACATGGATGTATGCAAGTCGGTTGCCCTCTTGGGCGCGCTTCTCGAGCTCGGCAGTGACGTAGCTCCACTGAGGGATAGGCGAGACACCAGGGTCAACATCTCCAAAGTCTCCCCAGGGAGACAAGCGAATAGCAGTGCGGTCGGCACCAACCTCCTTGACAATGGAGTCTACAACCTCCAAGGTGAACCTGGCTTGGTTCTCAATGGACCCACCATACTCGTCGGTGCGGTGGTTAGAGTTGGCGTGCAAAAACTGGTCGAGAAGGTAGCCGTTCGCACCGTGAATTTCGACACCGTCGAAGCCAGCCTCAATGGCATTCTTAGCGGCTTGTGTGTACCACTCAACGTACTGCTTGATCCCTTCCAGAGTCAAAGCCTCGGGAGTAGGACCCTCACCCGAACCGTCCGGCGAATTCTTCATGGGAATGGCAGATGGACCCACCACAGGGTAAGGGCCCTCCTTCTTCAGAACCTCGGCGCTGGCTTGACGACCCAGAGCCCAGAGCTGCAGATAAATAAACGACTTTTCTTCGTGAACGGCATCGGTGACTTTTTTCCACGCTTTGATCTGCTCCTCACTGTAGATACCAGGAGCGGTAGGATAGCCACCAGCTTGGGGAGAGATAAAAGTCGCTTCAGTGATCAGCAAAGAGCCAGGCTCGCCAGCAGCACGTTGACGATAGTACTCGACCACCAGATCGGTCGGGACATGATCGGGCGAGCGCAAACGAGTCAAGGGTGCGAGCACGAGACGGTTGCTGAGCTTAGACTGGCCTACTTGAAGAGGTTTGAAGGTGTTGGACATTGTTGTTTCGATGTCTCTGGTCGGGTCAGGGCCTCATATATGTACACTTTTCGGAATATGCGCTTTGAAATCACCAAATGTAAGCACGTTTGCGGGTCTAGATGGGAGCATCGAGCATTTGTTGAGTGTTTTGACGAAAACCAACGCGATATTACATTTGGAAAGGGTTTAAAATTAAGCTACAAACTCTTGGCTCTCCTTTACACCGCACAAATACCGTTTAAAGCCATGCTTTCACTCCAGCAAGCCAATTACAAATTCTCGCTTATGCAAGTTAAGCTGCAGGTGCTCGGCAGTTGAATTTGTCAGGCTACTAAGCACGCAGTAATTAGAAATCGCCAGGGGTGATGAGGAATGCCGAGAACGCTAATGGGTGTGAAGAGTAAGAGCAACGAGGGTGCCTACGTCGAGTTGGCTCGGGCCTATGTACTATTTCACTTTCTGGGACCGTGGTACCGCTTTTGACGGTTTTGCTTCTCAAAGGCACTACTGCTACCGTAGACTCGAAATTTATAAAGGTCGGCTTGACTATACTTGAAAGAAATGTTCCCTCTCCTTGTTTGGCTTGATCAAGATCTCGTGTAGAAGGCGGCCGGGTATGGGCTTGACTGGTATCCTTACATGTTCTTTGACTCCCGTGGCCCGCCATCTTAGCTTTTTCTTTCCCTGATTCCATTGCTTTCATCTCCTCCCTCAGCTTTTTCCTCCTCTCTTCTAGCCTGTCCATTTTACGAATGATATGGCCATAAAACGGCAACAGAGCCAAACACGCCGATATAATTGCTGTCGAAATGATTTAAAGTTGCTTTAACTACCACAACCCGGGCCAAAGGATGTTCATTTCTGATGTTCATCTCGAGCCTCCTAGTTAAGAGCATTGAACTTTGGTCCAGTGTCAGAGTGCGTGACACCAACGACACCAGAATAGCATAGATGCTGATATATGGACACCAAAACTAGATTCGGGCCTACGTTCACCATTGCAACTGCAGGCTCGGTGCCGTTCCAGATACCTTGGGAAAGTGCGGACTTGCGCCCGTCGCCATGAATACCGACTACCTGAGCCTTGAATTCCGATAGGGGAGAGGACCAAATCACGCGGACCTGATTTCACGCTTAGTAGCTCGGTCTCATTGAACTCAAGCCATAAATTCGAGACCCAAAATATATCTTTGGTACGGGGAGCCATACCCACAAAGGAGCACCAAAAGAGCAAAAAGCAAGAGGAGTCGTAATTATACAAGGATCACGTACCAAACCTTAATTCGAGGCGCGAGATTGTCCGGACAAAAGGTAATGACGAGGTTGAGAGATATAATAGACTGCTATGGATTTCTTAGGTGAGTAGAGTAGCATAGTAGCTTCTATGGGATGTATTTAGATATGGAGGCTGGCAGATAGGGGATTTGAAGTACATGAGGAGAGTTTGATCGCGCTCGGGTTGATCCTGATGCCAGATGTTTATTGTGCTGTGGGCCGGTTTTTGAATTCAATTTTCTGTTTTGGTCTTTTTCTCTATTCTTGCGACATACCTCCAAGCCTCCTAGATCCTAGGTTCCCAAGGGTTCCCAAGGCCCTCCCCTAGACTCTTAAGGCTTCCCCAGACTCTCCCAAGGCTTTCTAAGTCTCCCTCCTAGACCCTTACGGCTTTGACAAAGTTCTCCCAAGGCCCTCCCAAGGCTTTCACTAGTTCTCCCAAGGCCCTCCCAAGGCTCTCCTAGACTCTCCCTAGACTCCCAAGGCCTCAAGACTCTTTAGACTCTCGCCCTACCCTTAATAACCATGTCGAGCCTTCTCATCCAGCAGGTGGTACGAGAGACCGGCTGTCACGAGCTCGAAGCAGCCAATGCACTTGAAATGGCACAGAATCAAGTTCCTGAAGCAAAATACATGATCGAGAACGAGCTGCGGTTCCGCCGTCAAAAGTATAACCCACTCTTATCCCCGGTGTGGAGCCGGTATTCTGCCTCTAATGTCACAGACTATGACGGAACAATCAAGTTTCTCACTGATTTGCAGGTCGACTTTGAGAACGAAGTGGTTTTGGCAGTCGTGTACGAGCTCGGGGCCACCCAAGTGGGCGTTTTCGAGCAGCAGAAATGGATCGATGGCTGGAGCCGTTTGGGATGCGTAGATCTCAGCTCAATGCGCCACAGACTGGTAAAAATGGCCACCGACCTCAAAACTGATCCGTATTACTTTGCCAGCGTCTACAAAAATACCTTCAAGTATAACCTCGAGCCAGGGCATCGGTTACTGGACAGTGAGACAGCACAGAGCTACTGGGACCTGCTTCTTAGCCCACGATTCAAAGGAGTGGACAAGTGGCTCGAATTTATCGCCCAGCAATCGGGCAAGATCAGCGCCGATACCTGGAACATGTACCTACAGTTTTGCCAGTACGTGCAGGGGGATCCCGAGCTCAAGAATTATGATGAGAACGCCAGCTGGCCGGTAATTATTGATGATTTTGTTGATTGGTTGAGGCAATCTGTATAGATCAAGTAGTGCACACATGGCTACGTGGTAGCTGGTTATAATGGTTAACTAGGGGGCAACACATTGCTGTTGACGGCGGTTTAGGCCCAAACAATAGTGGGTCCGTACATAAATGTGTACTCATGTCTATAAAAACCTCTTTTCCCCCTTATACTCTCATGTGTATTCATTCGTAAACCCTGTACTCATCCCCCCCAGCAGATTATCCGGGTCGACACCCCCCGCACCTCGAGGAATGGAATTAGATGACATCCAAGAGGCTCTCGAGGCCCTGGCCCTAAACCGCACGCAGCTAATATACAAGTTACCGCCAGAAATCATTGCCAAGATCCTGGCATTTGTTGCTCTTGCCAGTGGCCGCGACTTCAAGCGGGCGACCCGGGCGGCTCGGGTTTTCGCCATTTCCGCAAGCGATTCGCTCTTTTGGATGTACCTGTGCCAGCATTACCACGAAAATAGCGAGCATCTGGTGCTCAGGTACTCTGGGTACTGTGATTTATTCATGCGGCGGCCGCAGTTGCGGTTTGACGGCGTTTACGTGTGTAGCTCGCACTATTACCGCCAGGCAGAGCAGCAAGGGGGGTCATGGTACCAGCAATTGATAGAGGTAACTTATTATCGGTACATTCGTCTCTACCCGGACGGCAAGTGCCAAACATTGGTGACAGTCAAGGACCCCGAAAGCGTTTTGCCGTTCCAGGACGCGACAAAGGGCCCCGTGAACACGGGCCAATGGCGGTTTGATGCCGACAAGAATCTCCTGGCACTGAGCATGGCAATGGAGACGGGGTATGTGGGGTATTTCGCATTCAAGATCCTCTCAGAGGGGGGTCCTGTACACAACAAGCTGAAATGGCGAGGGTTTAGAATAAAAAAGCATGACAGTGAGGAGTGGGATACGATACCTATAGAGAAAGAGGGGAACTTTTATTTCAAGAGGGTTGTAGAGGTGAATCTGGAGGCAGAGGGTGGTGAAGGTGAGGATGGAACGGTAGACACGGCATTGGCAAGCCAGGATGGGGGTACAGCGTGCGCGTAATAGTGCACAGGTAATTAGGTGGTTAGGTGGCTAGGTGGCTAGGTGGTTAGGTGGTTAGGTGGTCCAGGTTGTTTAGAGCTGCCTTTGATGCCACAAACCCATCAGACCCACCAGCCAAGATACTTGAAATTGCCGCTAGAAATGTTGTTGTGAGCCGGTTGTGTAACCGATATTCCATCACAGATATATCCACCCCACCATATTCTACCCAGTTACCGGGCCCGCCACTGACCTCTCACCCGACCCACCAACTCACTCTTCACTCACCGGCCATATAAACTCTATAGAACTTACAATACTTATAACCCAGCCTCCCTTAACCCTCGTAACCCCACAAATCCACCAATCCCGATCCACCTTGAGCACCCACCCGACCCACAAACTCACTCGCCCCCCCGCACTACATAAACTCTATAGAACTCACAATACTCACAAGCCAACCCCCCAAACCCTCGCAACCCCACACATCCAGACCCACTTGAGCACTCACCCGACCCACAAACTCACTCGCCCCCCCGCACCACATAAACTCTATAGAACTTACAATACCTACAAGCCAACCCCCCAAACCCTCGCAACCCCACACATCCAGACCCACCTTGAGCACTCACTCACCCCTGCTTCACTGCTGACTCTTTGACTTGAACACTCTCCATGACGGGCCAGCAGCGGTTGTCTGAGAACCAAAAAGTGATAATATGTAGCTATTCTGCAGCCACGTGCTCGACTTTTGTAGGGTATCCGCTCGATACCATCAAGACGCGGCTGCAGACGTTCAATTACCCCAACTTTTGGCGATGCATCACCTCGACGTACCACGCGGAGGGCTTTTTGGGGTTCTACAGGGGCATCACCGCCTCGATTCTCAGCGCCAGCACCGCGCGGGCATTCACAATGTCTGTTTACAACTCGATGCTGCCTTTGTACTCGCGGGCGCTCGGTACCAATGAGCGGACCTTTCCCACAACGTTTCTGGGCGGAATCTCGGCCGGGGCGCTTTGCACGCTGTTCACGTGTCCTTTTGAGTTTGCAAAAGTCGCTTCGCAGGTCGAGGCGCTCGTTTACCGCAGCAGAGGGCTGCCTGAACCCAAACACCCGGGGACTCTGCAGGCAATCAGGGACCTCAGCAAACGAGGAGGAATTCTGAGGCTTTATGGTGGCTACAGGTACCACTTGTGCCGGGATGCACTCGGTAGCGGCATCTATTTTGCGGTTTACGAGCAGGCCAAGAGCATCATGTCAACCCTGCTTCCTCCAGCCGCTGATGGTAAACCAAACCCATTGGCCGTGGCAGTCGCGGGAGGCTCGTGTGGAGTCGTGTCGTGGGTCGCAGTATACCCCATTGATACCCTCAAAAGCGAGTACCAGCGGGACCTTTACAACCACTCGTTAGCCAATAGTATGGAGTTTTACGACACAGTGGTGGAAAGACCAAGACTGAAATTCAGTTTTAGCATGTACAGAGGCCTCGGGTTCTCGATTTTGCGCACTAGTCTCAACGGAATGGCCTTGTTTTCTTGTTACGAGTACTTTATGCATAAACTGAGCCGCTGGGATGGCACAACTCTTGATTGAGAGATGAAAAGGGGGAAAAAAGCCAAATAAATGTAATGAATATAACGATTAGATAGATTTACCGTATGCATGATATAGGGAAGGGGTGGGAAGGGTGATGAAGTGGGAGCTGGTAGCTTGAGGTTGATACCTGGTTTCTTGTAGATTATTGGGGGAGTGGGTTTGATTGGGTGCTAAGTGTGAGTAGCATCTCTCTGAACTGGGGAGCCAGTAGAGTCAGGTGTCGTTCCTCTTGGTACCAGCCTGTCCGAAATCTGTTCTTCGAACAGCTCTGGTTTCGAACACTTTATTCTCAAAACAGCCGAGCAAATTATCTCCTTCCTAGCTTTTCTCTTACCTTCCCCCTTCCTCTTTGCTTCCTCCACCTGCCTCACCCCATCACTCCGCCCCTCATTTACCAGCTTTTTTTTAGCTGCAGGTCCCCTATGCTCGCCACTTTGCATAATTCACTCAAGCTTCGATTCTGGTATTCAGCTATGCCCACTTTGCTTCCCACTGCACCCCGCTTTAGCCTGGTCTTGGCATTATCTTTGATTACCCCAGTTTATCATAAACAAACTCTTTAGCGTACCATGCTCAACTACCTAAAAGGCTGAGCTATTTTCTGTAATGTCATAAACACCTGATCCTAAACTCCCATGGCAACAAATGCTCGCGTCTGCTTTTCAAGGCGGCTGCCCTGAGGGTTGCCTTGAGGGTTTGCCCTAATTGTACGGGTCCTACCAAGCACCTATTTTTAACGGTCACCAACGGTCGCGAAAAAATCATCCTTGGCGGCTGAGCATAACAATTATCTTGCTCGCTTATCATTGACCTGTTTGCTTTCAAAAAGGGTTATCGATACCCACCGCATTTATAGGGAATAGAATGGTTTGGAGGTACCAGAATTAAGTTTGCGCCCGTATTATGCTAAGATCTTGCCATCAAAAAGAAACAGCAAATCTAGTAGGCCTGCTCTTTGCTCGATATCGGGGAGGAAATTGAGGTGATTCAGAGTGTGCATGCGCATGCATGTACCCGCATATGCATGTGGACCACCTGTCGTTTGATCGGGTATTAAAAGGGGGCCCCAAAGCTGCTCAAGACGCGTCAAAAAGAATGCTCTGGTCCTTACTACTCGCACTTGCCTCTGCAACTCCTATCAATACCCCAAAAGTCCTTAACCTGGATATTACCAGGCACGATCTCGCCTTTGAAGACTATACTGATCTGGACAAACGCGACGCGGTGATAAACGATTTCGGTTCTATTAGGACCCAGCCTTGCTATACGGTCGAGCTGGAATTCGGTACCCCCAAACGGTCCTGTAAAATGTGGCTGGATACAGGCAGCTACTCTGCGTGGGTGAGGCAAGAGCTTTACGACTACCGCAGCAGTAGCACAGCCGAAAAGGGAGACAGCTACAGCGTTGGGTATATTGGTGGTGGTGTCACGGGACACTGGGTCAAAGACAAGGCTGCACTGCCCACCGGTTGGGAATTCGACTACAAGTTCGGACAGATCGACCTCAAATCGGGGTATTTCTCCAATTTCGACGGCCTTATGGGTATTGCTCCCTACGTTTTTGAGAAAGATCCCGAGAACCAGGGTATCATCGACGCCCTTTACCGTGCCAATCACATCTCCACTCGCACGTTTGGTCTTTGGCTAGGCAGCCACGGTAACGGAAGCATTGCGTTTGGTGGCATTGATACCTCGAAATTCAAGGGCGAGCTCACTGTGGTGCCGTTTGGGAGCCCTGCCACGTTCCAGTTGCCGATCCGCAAATGGTACGGGTTTGATATCCATGGTAACCGTATTCTACTGGCTGAAGGTTGCCATAAATGTGCTATTGATACTGGCGCGGGTGTTGCTACCCTCCCTACCCAGTTTGTTGATGCCTTTAAACGCGCTTTTAACGTGACTCAAGCTTCAAACGTTCCCGAGGCACTCGAGCAAGGCTACAAGAGCTCGACGTGGGTCCTCAAGTACCAGGGACATGCTGGCTACTCGATTGATGTGGCAGGGTTTGTGATGGATATCCCCATGGAGCATTGGCTCGAGGACGAACACGGTACAAACCTCAAGGGCGAAGCCGAGATCGGCAGGTACTATGGCCTCAATCTCCAGACGGGTGGATGCCTGCTTGGCTCGCACCATTTCTTCCATAACTATTATGTTGTGCCCAACTACGAGCGCTGGGAGTTTGCCATCGCTCCGGCTGTCCAAGACACTGAGTCGATGGGTGCCAGTCATTTGCAGACTTTGGACTCTGACTACTTTGCTGGGCTTAAGAGTGCCCCAGCATGGAATGATACAACAACAAGAGCAATCACTGCATATACCACCTATTTCCCAGGTGACGCAAGGGCCACTGCGAGCTAAGCTCTACCTGTTCAAAGAAACCTATTCATATCTCTCTCGTTAAATTTTGATTTAAGTAGCTTAAAAGTAAAAGTATATATTCAAGCAGTGTGATTTTCTATCTTCTTGATCTAAACACTGTCGCTAAATGTAGGCGTTTTCTCCAGCACGGCCTGATCCCTCGCCGTCGTTGCCAGAGCCGCTAGCATTGCCCCCAGTACCAGATCCTTTTCTGGAAGTCCTCTTTGTGGCTCGTGTGTTAGTCTCCTGTGTCAGGCCCCTGTGCCAACTCCTGTATAGCTTCATACCTCCTGTCACAACACTCCAGGAATGCATAGGATAAACCATATGAGTCTACATTTAGCTTATCGATACGAAGAAGTAAGTTCTGATCTGATCACAGTAATGCAGGAGCTAGTTGTTGAGACTTGAAGGTCAACTATAGCAACTATGTGACTACCCGAGTCGCCCCCGCTATCTTACTACCAGCTCTTTGCGAATGAAATGTGCTGGTTTTCCTCGAGCTAAGAGCAGGGATTCAGGACCAGCTAGTGACCGATTTTACCACAAATTATTACCAAAAATAAGGTTTAACCCCTTTATTTCCTAATATATGCCTATTTGGGTACTGGCTGCGCTGACTGCGCTCGACCTCTCTAATCAGGAAGTCCCAACCACATGCAGAAAGAAAAGCACCAGCCATTACTCCCGAGCAACTATTACTCAGACGTACTTTGATGGTCTGGGAACAACTCTCGGTATCAACCCCACATATTGCGTATGCTACGACCGGGTTTGCGCTGATTCTGTTTGGCACAATCTCGCTCTTTATCAAGGAGAAACTCTACATTGGCGAGGCCAACGTCGCCACTATTTATGGCCTTATCGTGGGCCCGCACTGCCTCAAATGGTTCAAGCCAAGCGAATGGGGAAACAGCGACTACATCACCCTTGAGCTGAGCCGCGTTGTCTTGGTAGTTCAGATTTTCGCCGTCGCGGTCGAGCTGCCGAAAAAGTATATGCTCAAGCACTGGCTCTCGGTATTGCTGCTTTTGGTTCCGGTTATGACGTTTGGATGGATGCTTTCGTCTGTATTTATTTGGAAATTGGTTCCCACCTTGCGCTGGATCGAAGCTCTAGCCATCGCCGCATGCGTCACCGCTACCGACCCCGTCTTGGCCTCAGCGGTCGTCGGCAAGGGTAAATTTGCCAAGCGAGTCCCGGGTCATTTGAGAAACATTCTGTCTGCCGAGTCAGGCTGTAACGACGGCATGGCGTTCCCCTTTGTGTACCTGGCCCTCAACGTGATGAAGTACGAGCACCACGCCCGCGAGATTGCTCTGCACTTTATTTGTATTTCCGTGCTTTACGAGTGCGTACTTGGGTGTCTTATTGGCGTTGCCATTGGTTACTGCGGCCGTCACCTCATCAAATTTGCCGAGCGCAAAAACCTGATTGATCGCGAATCTTTTCTCGTTTACTACTTTTGCTTGGCGCTGTTTTGCGCCGGTGTAGGCACGCTCACCGGTACGGATGACCTCTTGGTTGCATTTGCTGCAGGCGCCGCTTTCTCATGGGACGGATGGTTTGCGCAGAAAACAGAGGAAACGCACGTATCCAACGTTATTGATCTGCTCATCAATACCGCCTACTTTATTTATTTCGGCGCCATCATCCCGTGGCCCCAATTTAACAATGCAGAGATTGGTCTCAAAGCATGGAAGCTTGTTATCATTGCGATTTTGATTCTAATTTTCAGGAGATTGCCTATTGTTTTGGCGCTCAAACCCATTATCCCCGACATCAAGACGTGGCGCGAGGCCCTTTTCTCGGGCCATTTCGGACCAATCGGTGTTGGCGGCTTGTTTGTGGCTATTCTGGCCCGCGCGGAGATGGAAGAGAATCCTCTTGGAGGCACAATCCCCCTGCGCGATTTACCGCCCGAGGACCACCCCCATTATTACGCCATTGCCACTATTTGGCCCATTGTCTGTTTCTTGGTCTTGAGCTCCATCATTGTACATGGCTCCTCTATCGCCATCTTCACAATGGGCAAACGACTCAACAATATCGCCATTACCATGACGTATACCACCAATGGCCAGGGCCCATCATGGATCAAACGTATGAAGGACAGTGACGGCATGTCATTGAAACTGGAACGGATTGGAACCCAATACAGTGAGGCTTACAAGAACCGCCGGAAGCAACGCAAGCACAGACGCTCGCAAAGCCGCAAGAACCGCGACAAGATCCCTACCAATGTCGAAGTCGACCTCAAGAATGGCGACCGTATTTCTCGGAGAGATTATATCGACAAGAGCAAGCTCAATGGCCTCAATCCTTCTAATCTCAATGCTTATAGTGAGGGCAAGCATATTATGGTTGAAGACGATGCCGGCAACCTTGTGCAACAAGTGGATCTCGGAGAGCGCGCTGACCGCCACGGAGTAGATAAGATCAAGGTTGAAGAAGGCCAGCCCAGCGACGATTCAAGCTCCGTCACTGACCCCAGCGACCAGACGCATTCCCATAACCACCCCACGGCCGTACATGCTTATAAAACCGGCAACCAGGTGCTTGTTGAGAACGAGGATGGCGAGGTTATTCGTCGGTACAAGATTTTGCGTCCAGAAAGGGAAGAAGAGCCCGAGAAGAGCCTTAGCCGCCGCGCTCACGACTGGCTGTTTAAGCGCAAGCCGCATATGCCGCACCACCATCACGAGGAGGACGAGCGCGCTGAGTTGCCCGATATTTTGGTGCCGGTTGATGACCATGGGCATGAGATCAAAGACGCTGAAAAGGCCGACGATCACGGCATGAAAGAGTGCGTCGAGGACCGCCTCAACCAGCAGAAGCTGCCTGACTGCACCAATGCCGCTACCATGGAGGCAACCAACCACCTTTCTACGCGCACAATTGCCAAGGACCACGAAGATGCCAGTGAGAGTGGCAGTGATGAAGAGGAGGTCACGGACGATGAGGCCACAGATGACGAGGTCACAGATGACGAGGCCGACGATGCGGCTATTGTCTCTGATGACGATATTCCCTTCCAGGGTGATCATGCCGGTGAGGAGGGCGAGACCGAAGTTGAGAGGGCTCGTCGTCTTGCTGCTCTTGGGTTGAGTGGCGACGCGGTGGACAGCGACGAGGAAACTCACAGTGTTGAGCCCCGGCACCGCCGCATCAATACGATTCCAGAGGAAGATACCCCAGAGGAGGAGCAAAGGATCTCGTTCAGTTTGCCAAAGAAGCATTGAGTGGGTGCGAGTGAAAGCGCGATCGAAAGCGCCTGTGCGAGTGCCACATCTGGTAGTGTTTTTGTCAACGCCAGTCACCCCTTTGAATACCTCCCCACCCGGCTACATCAAGACCCACATTTTGAAGATCTAACCTCAAGAGGTTGATATCTAACCGGTTCTTTGTCACTCGCTGCACCAAATTATAGTTGCATTAATTATTTATAGACTAAGTGATTGATTATCATCAATTTAGTGCCATTCAGGGTATGAGGACCCTTGAGTATGAGGTCGAGTATCAGTAAAGTGTCAGTGCAGTTTCAGTAGAGTATCAGGCCTAGAGTATCAGGTCTAGAACTCTGGAGTCTCAAGAGCAGGCTATTCTAAGGATTTAGCCTCAGGGTGCACGCTTTGAGCGTTCGTTCTGTAGCGCTTTGACCACTTGTTTCCAATCAACACCACTTTCTAGAGCCTCCTGTATTTGTTTAAGGTCTTTATTGCTCAGTCCAGTCCCTAACAACTCTGATATTTCCCCTATAGTCTCCATCAGGCTCGACAAGTGTGGTCTACGGCACGGGTCAGCCAGGTCTACGGCACTGGTCCCAACCAAGGTCTACGGCACGGGTCAGCCATGGTCTACGGCACGGGTCAGCCATGGTCTACGGCACGGGTCAGCCAGGTCTACGGCACTGGTCCCAACCAAGGTCTACGGCACGGGTCAGCCATGGTCTACGGCACGGGTCAGCCATGGTCTACGGCACTGGTCCCAACCAAGGTCTACGGCACGGGTCAGCCAAGGTCTACGGCACGGGTCAGCCAAGGTCTACGGCTCGGGTCCCAACCAAGGCCTACGGCACGGGTCAGCCAAGGCTACAGACTGGTACTTTCACGGCAGCTCACTACCATTAAAGCACTAGCCCGGTAGGAAAATTTGAGCCTCAGATATGCTAATTTACATAGTTTACAGAGTTTTGAATAGGTTAAACGGCACCCCAACCTCTGGTGGTTTCACATCGCACTCGACAAATGGGATCCCGGTCCCCATTCTCCACGCTCTTTTCCGCTTGCTATCTACTCTAATCTCTTTTAGTTTCCTCCTCCCCACAGTCTCTATCCCCTAGTCAGCCCCTACTCACCCAAATTAGCCCATTAAGACCCTTGCCATCAGTCCTGACATGAACTTGATATTCATTACTCTGTTGGGGTTTACTCTGGCAGATCCGCTGCTGTGGGGCCCGTATAGAGCCAATCTGTACTTTGGAATGCGGCCACGGATCCCCCACTCCCTCATGACCGGTCTCATGTGGTTCAATACGGGCAACTTTGCAGGGATCCAGAAATTGCGCCACGATGCGCTACAGACCGATGATACAACGTATTTCTGGACGCAGTACGATACGCGGCTCGGTGGAACCCAAGAAATCAAGGACGCGGGCCATAACCTCAACCTCACGATTGATCTCGATAAAAGCCAAGATGGCAATGCCTGGACAGTACGAATCAGGGGGCAGCAAGCCGAGAACGAGATCAACACCCTGATCTGGTACGCGGGACTCGAAGGAGAGGGCACGTGGGCTCTCGATGGAGGGCTCGCCAAAGACGGTGTGGTGGCCCCTCATTTCACGGGCGTGAGCGCCGAACTGGGGAAATTCGAGATGCAAGTGAGCGAGTCTCCTGATAACCAGTATCCTCAATCTGACCATATCGCTGCCTCAGAGTATACGCCCGAGAAATGGCAGTATACGACCCTCAATATCCCGAGCGATAACATTTGGAAGGCAAAGGACGTTTACTTGACTCTGCTCCAGGACCACGTGAACCTCATCAATTCCAAATACGATCCCGAGACTACTCCACTCGCAGGGTTCCCCGCCTGGGTGGCCCTTTCCCTCAATAACGATGACACGCTGGGCGGTAACATGCAGTATATTCAAAAGACCTTCAAGGGCCCCTTTGAGGTGACTTTTACTTTTAACAAGCACACCGCCAACTTTAAGCGGCGTGACGCAGCCCTTGATGCCAAGTTTAAGAGTTTTGAGGGCTCAAAGTACACCCAGTTTGCAAAGGAGCTTCTGTCCAACCTGGGCGCTGGAATTGGGTACTTTTACGGCGATTCGCTCATTGCAGACGCTGACTCTCCCGAGATGATCGAGCACACACAGCCAACTGAGCTCTATACATGTACCCCTTCGCGTGGGTTCTTCCCCCGCGGGTTTTACTGGGATGAAGGGTTCCACCTTTTGGGGCTGATTGACCAGGATTTGGAGCAGGTGCTGGAGATTCTGCAGAGCTGGTTCAACCTGATGGACGAGAACGGGTGGATTGCCCGCGAGCAAATCCTCGGCGCAGAGGCGCGTGCGCGTGTCCCCAAAGAATTCCAGGTCCAGGTCACTAGTATCGCCAATCCGCCGACACTGATTACATTTTTGGCGCATTTGGGTACGATCGATGACCCCAAAATCAAAAAGCAGCTCGAGGACGTTTTCCCGCAGCTCGAGAACCATTTCAGGTGGTTCAGACAGAGCCAGAGTGGCAAGCTTCTCGACTATGACCGCGAAGCCCATTCCATGACCGAGGGGTACCGCTGGCGGGGCCGCACTGCCTCCCATATCCTAGCTTCTGGTATCGACGATTACCCGCGCAGCCCGTATATCAGCGATGGCGAGCTCAATGTGGATTTGTTGGCGTGGGTGGGCGCTATGGCCGATGCCCTCGAAACAATTGCCAAGAGCATTGGTGAGCCAGAGCGGGCCGCAGAGTACGCGAAAATTGCCAAAGACGTGAAGCTTAACCTGGTGGACCTGCACTGGGACGCCGAGGCCAAAACGTTTTGCGATGTGGCCGTGGACAATTATGAGGAAGACGTGCACGAGTGCCACATTGGCTACGTCTCACATTTGCCGTTTTTCTTGAGGCTCGTGGACGCCCAGGATACCTCCAAGCTCATGCCCATTCTTGAGCAGCTCGGCGATCCCGAACAGCTGTGGAGCAAGGCCGGAATCCGCTCTCTATCCAAGAGCGACGAGTTTTACGGTACTGGGGAGAACTATTGGCGGGGGTCAGTGTGGATCAACATGAACTACTTGGCGCTGGATGCTCTGAGATTCTACCACGACCAGACCACGTCCTCTGCGGTTGCTGCCAAGTGTGCCGAGCTTTATCAGGGATTGAGGCGTAATGTGATTGAAAATACCTACAAGCAGTGGCTCGAGGGCGGTCGCGCATGGGAGCAGTATGAGCCTGATACCGGTAAAGGCAGAGGCGTTGAGCAGTTCACCGGCTGGGCCTCCTTGGTAGCCAACATTTTGTCGTGGCCCGAGACTCTGGAAACAAAGCAAGTCAAGGAGGAGCTCTAGGCGACAGACCAGGGTCAGCTCAATTTTGAGCTCGTAGCTAGCTTTAGCTGGCTCAGCCGCTCTAGGTCCTCAAATCTCACAAAGATTAAATTTATCAATAGATCTAGATCAAATGCAATTGTTTTGGAGAATTCACAGATACTTAGTCTCTACGTGGTGGGCTTTTAGCGCGCAAGCCGATTACCGCCATGGTCTTGGGCAGAACCTCGCGATGGAGCTTCTAGAGTTATTAAATGCATTTATACTACAAGCAAAGGAAACCCCTTGTGATAAAAGTGGTAAAAAAGCGTGCTTTGAGCACACACATATCTACTGGTCGAGACGCGTTCAGAAACGGTTCTGAGGTGCTTGAGCTTGTTTTCCTCAGCTTTCTCTCCAGTAAGCACTTATGCCTTACCTGCGCTTACCCATGCTGCTCTAAAACACGTTCAATGTCTATAATAAAAGAACTGGCCCAAAATAATCATGTCCTCCACTATAGCCAAAGCGGCCCCCAAGAACCAGCTCGTGTAATCCAGCATCCATTCCTTATCGTAGCGGTAAATACAAATGGACGCGCAATAAGTGATGTTGCCCAAGGTAGACAGAATGAAGAATCCGATACTGAGGCCCTGGGTAGACTTGCGGCGGTGGTTCTGGACCATTTGCGGGACCCTGGCCGCGCAATAGAAAATAGTGCTGAAGTACCCGGCCATTTGCGCAATCAAATTAACGCGTTGCTCTGGATCCTGCTGGTCTGAGGAGTCGCCACTTAGGGCAAAGTTCGCATACCCAATAATCACCACAAGGGCAAGAGGGATGATTGTGGAGATCAAAAAGGGTGTGGGGATATCCTCATCGGTTTCACCACTTGCCGTCTCGTCCTCAAGCAGCCGCTGCTGTTCAGACTCCATCAGCGCGCGATAACGCGACCTACGCGAGTAGTAGAGGTACGATACAAGGAAAATGCAGTCGCTCAAGCAGAACCAGAGCGCCAAAATCACAATTGTGGGGCGCAGGCCGCCGTAGACGCTACCAAAAAGGTTGAAAAAGTCGCCCGCAAGCCAGGCCACTAGCAGGCCAAACGCGATGCCATCAACGCTTTTTGTTCTCCATTGCTCGAGGAGTTGGGGGAAAAGGAGAATGATCCAGCATGCCAGCGACAATGAGCCCGCGAAGTTGCTGATGTTTGTCCTCAACGGGGTAGGGATTGCGGGGTTCATTCAGAGCACTTGTGCAAGGAAATGAGAATGAGTCAAGTAAGGAAAAGTTGCTGAGATTGTAAGTTTCACGTAGATGCATGTGTTGGTGGTAGTGGCGCGTACTTTATGAGAATATTTGGGGTTTTTAGAATTTTTTAGAATTTTTTTTTTTACTTTTTTCCCTCTGCTCAATTTGATCGAAAAAAAATGGCAGAGCCGATAAGATAAGTGACTCAGCTGATTGGTTCGATAAGAGGTGAGCTAGAGCGGTAAGTATTCTGTGAGACTGAGTACCTGTAAAATCTAACTTGTCGATATAGTTTTGGAAGTGTTTGGGTGTTTGGGAGAGTTCCACTCTGAACGTCCAGAGAGTACAGTGAGCCCACCAAGATATAATGGCAGATAGTCTAGACGTGTATTCTATGAACAATTAGGGCTAATGAGCCGATACTGATGGAGTGACCAGTCTTAAGTATATCAAACTAGTCCACATTTTCCATAAATGGCACCTCTTCAGTGCTTCTGATGCGCCCCACCTTCGCCACACATGTAGGGCATCTCCTTAGTCATTCACGCGGGGCTTTGCGCTCGAAATTTTTCACTCAAATCAATACCCCACTCACCAGTGTAAATTATCCAACCAAATGGTAAGTGAATACTACAACTCTTAGATAGGTTTGACCGAAAGGTCGTGGGAGTTGGCAATGGTTTTACCTAAAAGCCAATAAAGGCTGCTCTAACAAGCACGCCAAGCCCCTCCCGGCTGAGTCCTAGAGACTGTAGAGTTATGTTCAGTACTAACTCAATGACACAGCCTGCCAAGAAGTCTTCCAAGACCCCTGCGCCCGCCCCTCTTGCTCAGAAGAAGGGTAAGACCGCTGCTGCCAAGAACCCTCTCTTTGACGCCAGCCCCAAGAGCTTCGGCATTGGTCAGGCTGTCCGTCCCAAGAGCGATCTTAGCCGCTATGTCAAGTGGCCCAAGTACGTTCGTCTTCAGCGTCAAAAGAAGATCCTCAACATGCGTTTGAAGGTTCCCCCTGCCATTGCTCAGTTCCAGAACACTTTGGACAAGAACACTGCTGCTCAGGCCTTTAAGCTCATGGACAAGTACCGCCCCGAGACTGCTGCTGCCAAGAAGGAGCGTCTCACCAAGGAGGCTGCTGCCATTGCCGAGGGCAAGAAGAAGGAGGATGTCTCCCCCAAGCCCTACGCCGTCAAGTACGGTTTGAACCACGTTGTCTCTCTTATTGAGAACAAGAAGCCTGCTCTTGTGCTTATTGCCAACGACGTTGACCCCATTGAGTTGGTTGTCTTCCTTCCTGCTCTTTGCCGCAAGATGGGTGTCCCCTATGCCGTTGTAAAGGGCAAGGCCCGTCTCGGTACTGTAGTTGGCAAGAAGACTGCCGCGGTCGTTGCCATCACTGAGGTCAAGTCTGAGGACAAGTCTGAGCTCTCCAGTCTTTTGAGTGCTATCCAGAGCAACTACACTGTCAAGTACGAGGACTCTCGCCGTAAATGGGGCGGTGGTATCATGGGCCAGAAGGCTCAGAACATTACTGCCAAGAAGGAGAAGGCCCTTGCTGCTGCTCTCAAGTACCAGTCTTAAGTTAAAGTATAGCTTTAGTTTATGTATTAAAATAATAGCATGTGCGAAGCGCAGTTGCAAAGCGGAGCTGAGCGGAGCTGGGGAGGCTGGCTGTGAGGCGTTCCTTGAGCGCGAACGGCGAGTGAAGGCCACTACTGTGAGTACTGGCGCGTACTGCCGGGAGCTTGACCAGGCAGTCTGGCCAGTCTGGCCCCACCAGTAGCTGGCCCCACCAGTAGCTGGCCCCCACCCCACCAGCTAGTCACCTCCACAGCGCTTCGTAGCTTTCTACTAAACTGTTGATGATTCCATCAATCAAAGAATACTCTGGATACCCTTGGAGTCAAGCAGAGTCAGTGAGCCAGTTCCCAAATGTTCCCAGTGTCACCAGCATCAGCATCAGCATCAGCCCAACCCATTCTCTAAACTAACCACCAACTAACCGCCAACTATTCGCCAACTAAATCACCGCTAAATTACCACCAACTAACCGCCAACTATTCGCCAACTATTCGCCAACTAAATCACCGCTAAATTACCACTAAACTACCTACTAACTCACCACTAAACTACCACTAACTCACCACTAAATTACCACTAAATTACCTACTAAACCACCAACTAACTCACTACTAACCACCACCAACTAACTCACTACTAACCACCAACTTAACCACCACTACCCACTTAACCACCACCTCCCACCTCCCACTAATACCACCCACCACCCACTGGTCACTCCGGGATGGTTTGTCACCCGCGATCACGTGACACTCGACCAATGATTTTTGTCACAACTACCTGACAGAGCTATTTCAAACACCTCTCTGCCATTTCCATAATGATCACTAGTTTGTGGGAGGACATTAAAGAGACTATTTTCCCCATTGCACATGCCGAAGAGGAGGAGGCAGATTCCGGCGTCGAGGAGGGATCTGGCGACGAGCAAGAGGAGGAAGCCGCCGGCGACGAGCAAGAGGCTGAGGAGTCCTCTGGCGATGAGGGCGATGAGGGCGACGACGACGATGAGGGCGATGAGGACGACGACGATGAGGACGACGACGACGACGAGGACGAGGACGCCGTTGTTGATCCCCTCGATACCCTCCGCCAAAAGTATACCGAGACCGTCTGCCACGACGCCAAGCACCACTTTGACGAGTGCACCAAGCGCGTCACTGCCGAGATGGAGCGCGACGATTACGAGGAGATCGAGTTCAAAGAGGACTGCGTCGAGGAGTTTTTCCACCTCCAGCACTGTCTCGATGAGCACACTTCCAAAACGCTGTTCAGCAAGCTTAAATAGAGGAACCTTCCGGTTAGGTTGTATGTAGCGGGCTGTAGCTGGCGGTGGCTGGATGTTCTATACACTGCTATACTAATTTGTGGTGTCTACGGTCCGCGGTGCAGTCTCTGGCTCTGTGGCTGCTCTTGCTTTGTTGCTGGTCGTGTCCTAGCAGTCTTGTAAGTTTTGTAGTAGTTGTGTATAAAGTTGAACCTGGTTCGAGCTGATCCGTACCTTTTGGGCTGGGTGCTTGATGGTGCGGGTTGAGCTGGGTACGCTGGGCTGGGTGCTTGAGCTAGAGCTGGATCTGGGTGCAGTGGATATTAAGCGGTGCTAGAAGAACCATCAACCCTTCTTTTGTCGTCTGCCCACCTACATACGCAAGATCCCCAATAGCTCGATCCATAGCAGGCTACCACTGGTTTCTACCCACATCACCCCCGCTAACCTCACCACAAAAGAGCGGCGAGTCGGCGCCAGTAACCTGGCTTGAGCTTTTGCCAGTGACTCCCAGAGACTTGTTCATTCTCCACCGTATAGGGGACACACGTCCATGCGGCCTCCAGTACACAGGACACTCCGAGGACCCCAAATGTATATTTACCTGTACAAACCTACATTTTCTGCAATTGTTCCCCCGTTCTCCCCTATTCTTTCCGTTCCCCATTCTCTGTTTTGAGCCTCCCCCTCCATAGTGCTGATTGCCAAGTCTATGATTCTTCTTGTCTCTATAATTATATATCCACATGTCCTCCTGAAACGCCAAGCTGTTCACGTTGTTATCTCCAATGACTGCTCCCTAGGAGGCTGCTAAGCACACAACGCCTTGGAGCACTTGTCGAGGCACACCAGGCCGCTGTTTGCTTGCATCTGCAAAAGCAAGACACCTAGACTACTCTTAAACTAACTCACACGTAGCCCCATGCAGCCACTTGAGACATTAAAGCAGCAATAAGCACCACCTGGCGCACCCCACAAACCTCAAGGGTGGGAGCCTCAATCCCATCAGGAAGAGTCCACTAGCCAAGTCCCCAGTATCCTACTCAGTAATCAAACGAGCTGATTTATCGCTCTAGGGGCTACCGGTACCCCCGATTCGACAATTATTTCATACTTGTATCCGCCACGCATGCACATGCAGGAGACTGCATTGCGTGGCATATGTAGATCACTGTGCCCTTGCATCAAGTCCGCGCGGCTCGGATACGTAACCAAGAGCCGGGGAAGCTGGGCAAGAGCGAGAGAGTCTATGATACTGGAGAGGTAGAAAAGAAAAAGAGCTCCTCACTGCGCTTAGAGCTCAAATGTGTGAACCGTATTCATATAATGTAACTAGCTAAATACTAACCAGAAGAGATAACTTAAAAGCGGTTGTCATTGTCGTAGGAGCTGCCAGAGTTGCCGCCAAAGCCAGAGTCTCCGCCGCGGCCACCGCTAGAGTAGCCGCCAGAGGCAGTGCCAAAGTTGTCGCCGCCGGGGCCGCCAGAGCCGTACGAGTCAGAGCCAGCGCCAAAGCTGTCACCGCCAACGCGACCAGAGCCGGAACCATACGAGTCAGAGTTGGAGCCAAAGTTGTCGCCGCGGCCGGAACCAGAACCGTACGAGTCAGAGTTGGAGCCAAAGCTGTCACCGCCAACGCGGCCAGAACCAGAACCGTACGAGTCAGAGTTGGAGCCAAAGCTGTCACCGCCAACGCGGCCAGACCCGGAACCGTACGAGTCGGAGCCAGCGCCATAGCTGTCACCGCCAACGCGGCCAGAACCAGAGCCAGAGCCATACGAGTCAGAGTTGGCACCGCCGTGGTGACCGTGGTGACCATGGTGGTGGCCAGAGCCAGAGCCAGAGCCAGAGCCAGAGCCAGAGCCAGAGCCATACGAGTCAGAGCCAGCACCAAAGCTGTCACCGCCAACGCGGCCAGAGCCAGAGCCCGAGCCATAAGAGTCGGAACCAGCGCCAAAGGTGTCGTCGCGGCCAGATCCAGAGGTGGCACCATACTCAGTGTTTCTGGCGCCATAGGTGTCACCGCTAGCAGAGTTGCTGCCGTAGCTGTCCTTGGAGCCATAGCTGTTATCGTTAGAGCCGTAGCTGTTATCGTTGTTGTTGCCGTAGCTGTTGTTGTCGTTGTCGCCGTGGCCGAGCTTTTCCTTGATCTTATCACCGAGTCCCATGTTGTGTGGAAACCCGGAAGGGGGGCGTACGGCATTTATAGCTCGTTTGGAACGTGGCACAGTTCTGTACGAGCAACATGGATCCATGCATGATGACGCAATATAGTGCATTCCCTAGCATTCTGGGGATGCATCATGCAGATAATTAAGGGAGCTTATTACAGAAATTGGTAGATTAATCTCGGCAAAGACGGCAGATGCCAGATAAAGTCTGGGTTCGGCAGTGACATGTTGCAAAAATCTGGTGTCTGAGCTGTTTTAGAACGCCAACAACAAGGCTTATACATATGCATATGCAGGGCGTATGCATTGCCTGACAACACGTGTATCTAGCCCTGAGGAGGGAGTTATTGTCGCGTTTTGGGGGTATTCAAACAAGCCACTGGCCACTCAAACAGAAATTTCGCGGTGGTAAGCATACCCATTTTTTTTTTAGCCACGTTTGCATTGCATTATCAGGGGGGAGAAGGGGCGTTCCATGAATGCATTGGAATATACTAAGCGAAATCGAGAAACAGGGGCTTGAAAGATTCAAAAGCAAGGTGGCAACACAGAGCCGCCCCGCAAATGCGCAAATGAGGCTTTGATTCACAATACACCACCAACGCTCCTGCCTAATCACGCAACTTTCACAGCAACTCACGAGGCCGCAACAACTCTAAAGTAGGACTTGATATTTAACGCACGGCCGGCATACTGCATAAAGTACCCCGTATCGCAAGGGTGGTTGCTAATTCTGGGCGAGTTATACCTGGACATTGCTTGAATGTTTACTTATTGTTAAATCTTGGAACGATTGCGGCAATCCAGGATAGAGTTTCAGGGGGCAGGAGTTTTGGCTCGATCTCCGCAACTGTTTAAATCAACGCCCCACAGGTTATTGTCCCCCACCCCCCCTCCCCTACCCCCCCACTTGCTAGTGGCCGCGCGCGAACCATCCTATCAGTGTGTAGGCTCGTCGCCGCCACCACCACCCACTGAACCCTAACCCACAGGTTCTGAGTTTATACCTATCTCCACCCATTCTACTCGGGTACCCCTATAATCTAACCCCGCCTCGTAAAGTTTCATACTTGATAATGGCAATTGAGATTGGTATCGATAACCCTGACCGCCGCAAACAGCTCAAGAAGGTCGGCATCATCGCCGGCGGTGTCTTCGCCCTCGCTATCGCCGCCGGCTGGTTTTTCAGCAGCGTAAAGCCTGATTTCACCAACGTTTGTGTCCAGTACGATAAAATTGTGCCTCAGCATGGGTTCACTGACTCGTCTGTCTTCAAGGACCCCCGCTACGCAAAATACTCGGCTCAGGTCTTGGCCGGCGCTATCCAGATCCCCACCGTTAGTTACGACGATATGGACCTCGATGTCACCAAAGAGAAGCGGTTCAAGATCTTCAAGGAGCTGCACCAGTACCTCGAGGAGCAGTTCCCCCTCGCCTACGAGTACCGTGAGACCATCAACGAGTATGGGCTCCTGTACACTTTCCCCGGCTCCGACAAGCACCTCAAGCCCATTGTGCTGATGGCTCACCAGGATGTTGTTCCCGTTAACCCCAGCACCGAGGATCAATGGGACCACGACCCCTTTAGCGGGAAATTCGATGGCGAGTGGATCTATGGCCGCGGGTCCTCGGACACCAAAAACAGCCTTGTGGCGCAGCTCGAGGCCGTCGAGTCGCTGCTGCAGCAACGCTGGACCCCCAAGCGTACGGTCATTTTGTCGTTTGGCTTTGACGAGGAGATTGAGGGCCACCGCGGCGCCCAGCACCTGAGCGCTGAGATCCTCAAGCGGTACGGCAAGCATGGCGTCGAGGCCATTGTGGACGAGGGATTCGGGATCTCCAACTTCAACAACCAGACATTCGCAATGCCCGCCGTCGCAGAAAAGGGCCGCGTCGACTTTAATATCGAGCTCCTCACCCCCGGCGGCCACTCGTCGATGCCCCCTCCCCACACCGGTATTGGAATCCTGGCGCAGCTCGCAAACACTCTGGAAGAAAACCCATTCACGCCAGAGATCGCCGAGGGGTCTATCCTTACCGAGACTTTTGGCTGTGTGGGCCGCTGGACCGAGAACCTCCCTTACACGGAGCGGGTGGTTCTGGGCGGGTTGCAGCACGGCAGTAACCGCAAGACTCTGGCCAAGGCTCTGCAAAAGGATCCTCAGCAGAGATGGCTTGTGCGCACTACTCAGGCAATTGACTTGTTTAACGGCGGTGTCAAGGTCAATGCTCTCCCCGAGAAGACCGTCATGCAAGTCGACCACCGTATCGCTATCCACCAATCTGTTGACGATCTCAAGGACAGATTGGCCGAGTACGCCAAGGAGTTGGCCGAGAAGTTTGACTTGAACTTTGAATTCAATGGCCACGTACACCGTAAAAGCGGACACGGCGGTACCCTTAATATCACCTCGTTTGGCGCTATTGACCCTGCTCCTGTCTCTTCCACTAGCAACAAGGCCTGGAAGATCATCTCCGGTACTACCAAACATGTTTTCGAGGATGTCTTGGCTAGCGACGCCGTCTCGGAGAATGTGTACATGGCACCCGTTGTTATGACTGCAAACACCGATACTGCTCACTACTGGGACGTTTCAAAGTCAATCTACCGCTACAACCCTGTCTTGATTGAGGACATGGTCGATTTCCATACTGTCAACGAGAAACTCCGGTTCCGCAGCCATATCTCTTGTGTTGCTTGGTTCTATGAGTATATTATCAATTTTAGCGTAGAGTAGGTTAGTCTAGTTAGTTTTTGTGATTTCGAGTGATTTCTGTGGTCTCTTGCCCGTTTGAGTTGTGATTGCTACTTGGCCGGTATAATGGGCTTGAAGGTCTGTGCTGATAGAACTAGTGTTCTTTAGGTAGCGTGTGATTCTGAATCGTTTTAATTGCTAGCTAGGTTACACTGATAATCTGGAGCCTGATTTGTCCCGTATTCCGGTAAACACAGCGTATGCGACGGTGCCTCTCTAAACAAATGGTCCCTATTGTGCTCCGGCTACTAAATCCCTTCTGTTAGAGTTGTCAAGAGAGTGATTTTAATTTAATCTAGCTGTACTTCAAGAGCACTGAGGGATAGCGATGACTATAGTTAGACTCTAG
Organism: Wickerhamiella australiensis; assembly: GCA_030579635.1. Classification (NCBI taxonomy): domain Eukaryota; kingdom Fungi; phylum Ascomycota; class Dipodascomycetes; order Dipodascales; family Trichomonascaceae; genus Wickerhamiella; species Wickerhamiella australiensis. The sequence goes on along the minus strand of JAKTRM010000012.1, from coordinate 87,624 downwards.
GTGTAGTTTCGTTTTGCCCACTCATAAAACATGCGCCCGATAGAGTGACGAGGGTTCAAGTGGGTCTTTTCCTCCCACCATTTAGTCCAAATCTCAACTTCATCCTCGACCTGGGCAAAGAATCCCTTATCGGAATCCGGGTTGTAATAAGCAGCAACAGCGGCAAGCGTGCAGAGAAGAGAAGTGAGGTTCATTGCAACAATTGGACTGGCTTAAACACTTGAACTCGAGATATATATACCAGGTTTAATTTCTTTTTTTCAAAGCGTTCACTGAGTCTTGCTAATTCTCTCTCTAATGCACTGCGCATGCACGCAAACCAAAATGTCTAAGACACAAGTTTATCGTAACTTAATGGAGGAGCTGAAAGAGCCCAGAGAATGTCCTCAGGAGCTCGAAGCAAGCGACAAGGTAGCGCTTCATTTCTATTTACTAAATTCAGGTGCGGAGGCCTGCCACTTGGCCTGAGGCGCTTGTACCTGCTGATAATGTACATAGTCATGCAGAAATCAGCAGTACGTAATTGGTAAAAGATAGCCGTATCCTAACCCTATGGAGCGTGTTGAACAAAAGATATGGCTGGCGAGGCTTGCTCGACCATGAATCAGATTTAAAATTCTGGTTGGCATATGAATAACTGAGTTACGCGCCTGGCATCATATCAGCTGGTGGCGCGCGGTACGATATTCTTACCAGCTGTCTCTTCATTTCCCGATCGGGATATATCCAGGAGGCAATAACCAAGCCGGCGCTTACACCCCTGCAGGTGTCTTAGACAGCTGAGAAGAGTGTGTCAGTTTAAGCATCAGATAGCTCCATGAGATGGGTACTCACTATACTCTGTAGAAAGACTAGCGAGTAGTTGATCCTGCTCGAGATGTTTCGCACTATCATTGACGTCGCCGCGGGGAACAGTAGTGGGCTCTACGTGTGCATGGTCCTACACAATGTATGCAGAGAAAAATCAGAGCAATCACTGAAAGGGATAGCTATGCTTGACAAAGCCTCAATCTATGGGCTCGGGCCTCGTATAATATTCCAGTGTGGCCCGAGTCCGGGGAGTTATACTAGGCTTTGACCTTAAGCTGGAAGCTGCGAGAGCACGTTGATCAAGCTAGAAGCCAGTGTTAAGATCTAACTATAACACTTTTATCTTTCTTGACTCACGGGTGAGATTATTACTAGATGAGACATCTAATAAATCTATCAATGACTATTATGGGTATAAAAGGGGCATCTGATTTGGCCTGAGCATGACTGACCTGGATGAAAGCTATAAGAAAGATCTTGAAATGGTATTCGGTGCTATAGTAAGCTACACGACGCTCAAACACACTGATTTTCCCGAACTGCGTGCGAGAAAGGAAAGCGCTCGCGTTCGACGCATAACGACGTTTTTGAGCTTGTCAAAGGAGCGCAGAAGAGAGCTACAAATCCTTGCTTCTATTAGTGCCGATGTATTTTGCCAAACCCTCGATGCTTTGCAAAAAGAGCAGCGAGAAAAGGAGAGGTATAGTTTGCCAGTCGCCAAAGGCAAATAGATGACGCCTGTTGCATTATAGACAGCCTATAGAAATAGTGAATAAAATCATAACAGAAGTCACCAACGGCATAGCAAGTGGCATGAACGACGTGCATAAAAGCTGCTCAGCTTTTAAGACACTTTGATCATCTATGACTATCTCTAATTAGTATAAAAGAAGCAAAAGTACATGAAAAATATATGGGATCATACGAGCTATACAAAGAAGATACAGAACGGTTGCTTGAACTCCTGGTGGCTCGAGGCAATGTAAAGGGCAACGGAGGCTTCAAGACGGAAGAATGGCTGGCCACGTACCTGACAGCCTCAGAGAGCACTAAAAACGATATTAGGGCTATGGTGAGAGCCGGGATTAAGCCATACCTGCTAGTGCGGACTTTGGAACAAATAGGCTGCAAGGATCTAGAAAGCTCCGAGTAGGACGACCCCGTGGGGAGCAGAGTGAGTAGTTAAACCTATACTAGGCAATAATTATACTCTAGATAGCTCAAACATTCTCTTTAAAGATTACCAGAGGGATTTATGATGTCCATCTGCCCACCTAGCTGCGGTGACTACGGCGTACCTCTAGACAGCCAGAAATCACCCTAAAAAAACTAAAATAAGGGTGTAATCAACACCAGTATCGCAATAAGTACCCCTAAGCCTCTATAAAAGCCACCATTGCAAGGCGCTGCGCCCACGCGACGCGTCGCTTTATATCACAAAATGTGAGGCCCAGCGCGCTTGACTTCTTGACAAGTAGCTTGAGACTCTCTCCACACACATGCAGCGCTTGGACTATCCCACAGCGCGCAATTTGCAACAAAAAACCAGAGCCAAAACCCCGAGACCATTGAGCCTGGCAATTAATGCCCCCGTACCCAAGAGGCGCGCCGAGCGGCCATTAAGTATCAGGGAAATAAGCTATGAGCTGCGCAGAGCCGTTGTGCGCGCCCAGATATCGGCAAACAAGAGATCGCGGCGCGAGCTTCCTATATGGGAGCAGCCCCATGCAGTGCGCCGAGTTTATTCGCACCACCAAGCAGAGCTTGAGCTCCTTGTACTGGGAGGAGAAGAGGCCAGCATGGAGTCCAAAATAGCCAGCGCAGTCCAGCGCATCATGGAGACCGAGATCAGCCGCTATAACCTGTGGCAGGCAGCCCAGTCTCTACGCGCGTATCGCCAGTTCTCGAGTCGGGCGCAGCGATCTAACTACTATCCCCAGAGCAAATGCTTTATCTACACTAAAGAGGAGTGGCTACGGCTTCTGGGGGCGTGCGCGCCAGACTTACAGTTTGAGCAACTGGCGATGCAAGTGTTTGAGGAGCTACATGTGGAATACGAACTGGCAGGTGAAATGAACGTTTACCAAGATACACTCAAGCAACCCACTCATACCGATTTTATCGAGCACTTGATCTTGTGGGGTGGGTGTGGCTCCGGTAGGGCACCTGATAAAACAGGCAACGGGAGCGGCAAGCGGCAAGACCAAACAGTAAACAGGTACGCGACCAAGAAAAAAGACAAAGCAAACTCTGGTATAAAGTCAGACCACGCACTTGATGTTATAGACCAGTTTGATTTCGAGTCTTCCTCCCACCCCTTTTTCACGGGTTCTACTGCTAAATACTCCACAGAATGCTTGGAGAATATCAAATTCGTGTCCCATGCTGCTAGTACTGGCCCCTATTCGTATACTAACGCATACCCAACCAGCCCTACTCGTGTGGGTGAGTCTCTTGTTGACGATTCTCTGATTCGTGGTATTGCACATGTTACTCTTGAAGCCGCCCCACAGAGTGTGCCAGTATACCCCTCAAACAGGTACGAGATCTCCTCAAACAAGCACGGGGTCTTGAGACAAAAGGAGAATTCTGGAGCAAATGCCACCGGCCTCGATAGTGGAACCGACAAATACAGAGACGCCGGGTACCACAAAATCTCCGAATCTTGTGAACTCCGAACCTCCCCAACTATTACTCGCGACCAGTATCCTAGTCCAGCTGCCACACCCTTGACTACCCGAGCTTCCCGAACCAGCAAAATTGATACCACCAGTTTTAGCCTTTCAGAGTACCCAGCTGCTCAGAACGAGTACTACCCTCGGTCTCCCTCGCCCACCCCACTTTACAGGCCTAGATTAACAAACTCAATCTCACAAACCCAACCAAATCACTCAAGCGTACCACTAGACCAATGGAAAGTGTCTTCGGGGCTCTTTAATCTCCTCTGTAACAAACGCGTGGGCAGACAAGGCTTGAAAATGGCACAACAAATGGCTCCATACCTCGAGTATTGTCTTGCGCAAAATAAAATCGCTCAAGCTGAATGCGTTGTCGATTACATTGGCAAAACGTTCAAGGGAGCCTAGAGGGTGTCGGGCAACGGGATCCACAAACGGCCAATCCTCTTGCATAAATGCCAGAAATTCCTCATCTAAAACATGCTTATCAGCTAGCATTACCGAATTAAAGCGGTATATGCAGTGTAGTGCATATTGTATGCATAATAAATGCAGGTGCAAGGCGATAGTTGGCATGGTTGATGGGCGGCTCAGGTCGATGAACGGCCCGAGTTTCTGATAGCTTTAATTATTAAACCAGTGGTGCACTCAAACGCGCATCGCCACCACTATTTTACTATCAATCTACTAATCTATGAATGTCTAAGACACGCGGGCCACCTTTAAGAATCAGCGGACTCCCTGTCAAATCAATTGTAAAAGCCAGATGAACGTCGATATATTTCATCGTGTGATTGAGTTCATTGAGCCTAATCCGGTCGTGTACATGAGGCTCTCCCGGGTTTCCAAGTACTATTACACTCTGTTTACTAGCGACAAACGTTGGGAGCCGCTAAACGTGTACAACCTTGAGAGCGCTATCTACCAGCACTTTATCAAATCAGAGAGGGTGATCAACCCACACGGCAAAATCGTATGGTTGTCTCCTAACAAGGCGGAGTTTAGAGAATCTACAGAGAGCGCCGCTATACGGGCGTGGAGAGACGCTTCCCCCATTCCCGACTCGAATCGTAAAACACCGTATTCTGAAATGAGGTACGCATGGCTCGGGTTTCTCATGCACCGTGATACCGACCATCCGTTGCCAAACACATTCAGCATGTCGCGCGAGGACGAGATCCAGTTTATGAAACGCCTGGTCCGTCTTCGACCAGCAGCCATGACCTGGGCGCGGCACTTGTTTTCAAACAGCAAGGAGTTCGCGCTTGCGGTGGTGTCCAAGTGCGGGGGTGCACTCGAATACTTCGACGAGCATATCCGAGGCGACCGGGAGGTGGTGAGAAGGGCAGTCTCTACTGGCTGTATCTGCTCTATGAGAAGTCTAGGGAGCCCTGGGTATTACAGACTACATGAAAGACATGATACTCCTTTTAAATACGCTTCGCAAACACTCCAAGAGGACCGTGAGCTTGCCAGGTATGCGGTTGAAAACAATTGGCGCGCGCTAAAGCATGCACCTTTGGAGCTCAGAAACGATCCGGATACAGTACTTGTAGCTTTCAAGCAGTCGTTTAGAGCCCTTGAGTATTGCAAATACAAAACAAGAGACCTTGTGTTGGCTGCCGTTAGGGAAGAAGGCGATATGATTCAGTACGGGCGAGAGTATGGCGATGATGCGGAGATTATGATGATTGCCGTTACAAATTGTAGTAATGTGTACTCTAGCGCACTTTATTACGCATCACAGGCGCTTCGACGCGACAGGGAGCTTGTTCTCGCGGCGGTGAACCACCGAGGGTCACAGATTGAATATGCTGAGCCTGAGTTGAAGAGCGACCGTGAAATCGTCCTTGCCGCGGTTAAATCAGACCGACGGGCCTTGAGATATGCATCATCAGAGCTCAGAAACGATAGGCCGTTCCTGATTGAGTGCATTGTCTTGAACGAAAGAGTATTTGATATTATCAAGAATTTTGGGCCCTTTGGGCCACACACGAACCTGGAATTCCTCAAGCAAGCCATTGAGAGCAACCCCAAGGTAATATTTCATCTCTCAAACCGCTTCAAGAAAAATCGCGAGCTCATTGTGTACGCGCTCGAGAAAGATGGCCGGCTACTTGTTGATCACAGGAGACCGATGGGGTGGTGCCGTGACAAAGAGCTGGTAAATATAGCGCGCAAGACATTCCCCGAGGCCGTAGAGAGAGCTTAGGATGTGGTGAGTTTAGGCTGGTAATAATGAAGGCGAATGCGCACTGGCAGCTGGCAGCTGGCAATATCCAACATTCACATATACATCAAGTAGGTCAGGCAACAACACTTATGAGTGTTGCTCTACGTTCCTGTGGGCCAAGGTCAAGGTCTGTGAAATCACTAACCATTCGAAGCTTGTTCAACGCAACACGTCTACTATGTATTTAGATAAATGAAATTTTAACACAGGTTAATGCGCTTTTACTTCTTCTCTCCGGCCTTCTGGGCAGCAAGAGCCTTGGCAGTACCATGGAGGGCCCAGCGGTGGTTACGGCGGAACTTGGAGTCAACGCCACGCATGGAAGGGTAGCGGTGGTTCTTGGGCTTCTTGATACCGTTACGGTGGGCCTTAGCGCTGTTGTTGTGCTGGGATGCGTTCTTGGATTTAGACATGTGACTTGAACGCTCGCGGTGCTGCTTGGGTAGAGTCGGTTCGCTGGCGAGTGGGTGCCAGTGCCCTTGGGAGGTTAGTAATTAGGGCTAGCTGGGTGTGGGGTCTACGCGGGGGTCTAGTGCAAAGACCCGTGGGGTGGCGTCGTGGGTGTCAGAGTAAAACGGTGGAGCGCATTCACGCTATGCGTGTGCCTGGTGCCTTGCTTGTTCCTTGTTTGTTCCTTGTTTGTGCCTTTGTTTAATAGTTTATACCTGGCATTGTGTTTCAGGTGTTGAAACTTTGTTTTAAGATATATGCTAATATATAGGGGGATGATCGAGACAGAAGGTATCCTGGCTCGCCTATAAAATTATAAAAACCAGTAAACCCAACCCCAGAGCCCACAAACGTGACCACACCTCTTCCCTTTTTTTTCACTCTTCACCATTTAAATTTCGCTTAAAAGAGTTTGCCACCTAGTGCGCCACTCAAGTGCTTAGGCGTCATCGATAAGGCAGGGCGGGCGTGCGTGTCAGCTTCCGCCAACTACCAAAACACAACACTGAATCACGAATATCGGGAAATGTCTGAGGCCGTAACAGAGAACGTCGAGAACCGCTTATTTTTGGGAAACCTTCCTGCTAAAGTGAGCCCTCACCAGCTGGCTGATGCGCTGGTGGATTTCCGCGAGGTGTCCATCGCCGTATTTAATAGCACTGGCCGCTCTCGATCCGGGACGTTTGCGTTTGTAACATTCAGCAGCCAAGAGGATACCGAGCGTGCTCTTGAGCATCTCAAAGACTATAAAATCGGCCAGAAAACCATCTCTGTTGAGCGCGCCGAGCCTGGCAAGCGTAAAGAGGCCAGGGGAGACAAGGGGGACAAGGGCGACAGTGCCAAAGAGTCGAGCAACGAGTCGAGCGAGTCGAGCGAGTCCAAGGAGGGCGCTGAGTCCTCCGGCGCCTCGCAAACCAAAAATGGCCGCGCCCCGCGCCGCAAGTTGCCTGTTTCTGATGATAGCATCTACATTTCGAATATCCCGCTCAACGTGACCGACAAGGAGCTCATGGAATTATTTGAAGGCTACGAGAACCCCAGAATTACTGTTGTCACCAAAGAGGCCCGCAAACGTCGTCAGAGTGGCAAAGTGGTTGAGCTCGCGCCCAAGTCGTATGCTTTTGTCAAGGTAGGAGCTGGCGCTCAAGACAAGGCGATCGAGGAGCTTGACGGCAAGAGCTGGAAAGAAAACGAGCTCAAGGTGAGCAAGGCCACGGTCAGTCCCGAAGAGTTGGACGAGTAGCTGCGGTGCTCGATCAAGCTGGAGTGGGAGGCATAGCGCGAGGCCTAGCGAGAGGCATAGCGAGAGGCATAGCGAGAGGCGTAGTGAGTGAGGCTTAGTGCGCCTCTGAAAGATGGCAACTAGTCTGGAACCCGAGACTCACAAGCCAAAACTCAAACGACGCACGCACCACACGCTCCATACGCCGCACGCACCGTCGCCCCGACGCTTTGCTCCCTGCTGATTCGGATATACTGTCTTATAAAAAATGTAATATAAATGCTATATAAACTCCCCAAGAATGAGGAAAACAACCCGCTAATCTGTAAAGAGCTTGCGGGCTGCCAATGTGCCGGGAAGGTTTCGGATTCGGCTCGATCCTTTGCTTAGGCCAATGGCGCAAACACATCAAACGCACCGGTACCAGTATTGACAGGGCGACCCAGTACGATACGAGACGAAGGGCTCTCGAGGGTATCAGAGCTACCATTGAGAACCTCGCGAGTCAAAAACTGGCACGTACTCTCATAACTCATCTTCAAGAACGGCGACGAAGAGATATCAATACCTTGACGGTTGAAGGCCAAGTACGAGCCCTCGCGGGTCATCATATCGGCAATGAGCTCGAGGTGGCGAGGGTTCACGGCGATTGCATATGTCTCGAAAACGTTGCTGATCTCCCGCACAATGGTGTTGCGAGCAGCCTCTACACCATAGGTGCGCAAAACGGCTGCCACGTCGTTGGACAGGATGCCATTGACATCAATAAATAGATCTTCATTCCACATGGCGTTGAAGTTGACACCCTCGGTGACCATGACGCGGCCCTCCTTGTGCTGGGCAGGCCTCAAGCACCGCTCGATCGAGGGCACCTCGCGCACAACTACCGCCCGGCAAACGTCCTCAATCAGGTTCACCATAAGCAGCTTCTTGAGCTCAGCAGGGAATTCAAGCTCAAACTCGCACCACTGGCCCTTGGCGTCATCAAAGTTGTACCGCTTCACGCTCTTGTGCATACCGATAACAAGAGTTTCGCGCTCCTTTTGGCTCGCGTTGAGCTTCTTGTGGACCTTTTCTTCTTTGGGCTGTTCCTTGACGTCAACATCGGCCATGGGGTCCTCAATCTCCATCTTATCACCATCTTCGAGCTCGGACTCACTCTCAGACTCAGACTCAGACTCGGACTCAGAGCTAGAACTAGACTCAGAGCCGCTCTCGGCACCATTGTCCTCATCATCATCATAAGAGACAGACTGCTTTTTGTTTCCTTGCTTGGCGTCATCCTCTTCAACATCGCTGTCGGAGTCCTCTTCACCAGACTCCTCGGCTTCATCATCAATAAGCCCTTCCTCTCCTTCTTCCTTGCTCTTTTTGGGAGCTTTCTTGGGTTTGGTCTTTTCAAGGAAAGCAATGGGGGCATCATCGACCTTGCGCTGGCGACGTAACTCTTTAGTGATTTGGGTCTCGACCGCAGTCAAGAACTTTGTAGATAAGATAGATTCAACATCCTGTTGCGAAACATCGTACTCTTCCTCATACTCGTCTCGCTCAAACAAATTGATGCGGATAGAGTAGGAGCGCACCGGCAAGCCAGAGTCGTCTAGGCGCATGCGTTCAGTAACAACAACGTTTTCAATCAACTGACTGAGCATGATCTTGGTGACGCCCCTGCAGAACGCGTCTGCAGCCTCGTCGCTGACCCCCTCGGGAATAGGCAGCACCATCTGGGGAGTCTTGATGTGGGCGCTGGCGGTCATGATGATCTCACGCATACGAGGGATACCCAAAGTGACATTGGCGGCACCGTGACCAGCAAAATGGAAGGTGTTGAGGGTCATCTGGGTACTGGGTTCACCAATACTCTGAGAGGCAACGACACCCACACAGTCACCAGGGTCAACAAGCGACTGCTGGTACTTGAGCTGCATTAAGCGGCGGAACTTTTTGTCGAGCTTGCTGATGCCCATCTCCTCGCCCTTGGCCTTGAGCTTGGCCTTGTTGGTGTCAATGTAGGCGTCCAAGTCCTGCTGGAACCGCTCGCTCACTGAGCCCACATATTTGGCCGGGTTAAGCTCGCTAATCACTGGCTCACTCTCAATACCCTTTTTGGCTGATTTGCGAGCGCGTTTAACGTAGCTAGGAGCACTCATATCGTCAAGCTCACCGGCAATACTGGGACTGTGTTTGCGCAGCAATGAGTTGAAATTCTCCAAACAGAAATCAAATTGCTTGAGATACGATTCCTTGACGGTATCAACGGCATCACCGCCATACATAAACTGAACAAGCGAGCCGTCACTATCACGCACTGTGTTATCGTACTGAGAGTTGACGCCCTCGAGCTGCTTGATAAGACAGCGCTGAAGGTAACCGGAACGGGAAGTCTTGACGGCAGTATCGATGAGACCTTCGCGGCCAGCCATACAGTGGAAATAGTACTCTTGAGGACGGACGCCAGAGTAGAACCGGTTGGCAATATAGCCACCAGCACGGACATGGGTCTCGTACGGCTTAAAAGTGGGCAGAGTCTTGCCGCTAACCATTACTGGCACACGACGGCCCTCGAGAGCCTGCTGGCCAAGCGCGCACATGATTTGGGACACATTGACGTTGGAACCCTTGGCACCGGAAAGAGCCATCGACTGCATGCTGTTTTTGGGGAACCGTTTCTCTGTACCATCAGGAATACACCGGGAGACGACCGAGGTGGTAACGGCATTGGCTTTACCCTGGGTGATGGCATCCAGGATCGCGAGCTTATTATCGTCACGCAGAATCTCCTCGAGACGTTTCTTGAGCTCAGGGTCGGTTTGCTTGGTGTCGGCGGGCAAATTAGTGACCTCCGCAGCGGCCAAGGTACCCACAGACTCGGCATTATTGAGTAAATCGCGACGCCATTGATCGCCTTCTTCAGTGAGGCGCAAATCGTCCATACCACACGTAAAAGCAGTCTCCATAATATATTTAGTGAAAAGACGACCCAAAACGCTGAGCAAGAGACCAGCAGAGTCAGGGCCATAAATTTCATGGACAGCATGCACAAGACCGTAATCTGCGGCACCATACTGCGATTTATCAAGAATACCACACAAGAGTTGGCCGTCCTTGATCAACACAGTGTTTTCCTCAGACTGCGAGCCCCAGTACTCATTCTTGACCTTGTTTTTGGAGTTAAGGTTGAGGCCAGGAGCATTAGGAGGGCGAATATTGAGCAAAACTGTCGAGATAACCTGCTTACCGGTCCACATGGGCTGTGGTTTGTGAATAGTAGGAGGCAAAAGCAGCACACGGTCGCTAGCAAACTGGCCAGTCTCGGGACGAACACTGCCGCATACTAGCTGCTGATACTCATCTCTCGTGAAAAGCGAGTCTTTATTAGTGAGCCAAACACCAGCAGAAATATGGTCCTGAATCAAACCACGCAACGGTTTACCACTGGTAGGAGTCAAGTATTGGTTGTTGGTGTTGGCGATAAGTAGCGCCTCGGCACGCGCCGCCTCGTTTTGCGGGAAATGCATGTTCATTTCATCACCATCAAAGTCTGCATTATAGGCACCTGTATTGGCATAGTGCAACCGCAAGGTTTTTTCTTTGGGCAACACCCGGACATTATGGCCCATCATAGAGGCCTTGTGCAAAGTAGGCTGGCGATTCATCAGCACAACGTCGTGGTTACGAATATGACGGTGCACTTTTTTGTTAACGCCCACTGCGCCGTGTGAACTCGGGGTCAAGAGCTGGTTGGCGAGGGCGGTACGCTGCTCGACGGTTGTATTGTGCAAGGTGACCAGTTTCCCGTCCTCGTTTTGAATTTGTGTAGCACCAGGCCAGACATCAGGACCATTAATCACCGCCTCGCGCATCTCCTCGAAATTATAAGATGTCACTGGCTCGGGATAGGTGAGCTTGACGGCGAATACGGGCGGGATACCAATTTCGTTGGTTTCGATATTGGGGTCGGGCGAAATGACTGAGCGAGCAGCAAAATTAACACGTTTGCCCATCATATTTTTGCGGAAAAGACCCTCTTTGCGCTCAAGAACCTGTTTGATACCGGGAAGGGTCTGGCCCTTGGCACCGGCGCCCTGATTTTTAGTAGCATCGATAACGCCATTATAATTATTTTGTAGAGCAACAAACTGGTTCATAAGTTGAGTGAATAGCAGTTTACGCTGCTCGGCGTCGCCCTCTTTGGAAAGCTGCATGCCATAGAGCTCTTCACTTAGATCACGAATACGCAAGCAGCCAGTGAGAATACTACCCAAAAGATCGTTCATTGGATTTGAATGCATTACACCACCCAACTCGCTGGGAGCGCGGAACCTTGTGGGGGGTACAACAACTGTGTGGGCAAAGAACATGTCGGCCGAGACGTACTCCTTACTGGCCGGGTTTTGCTGGAAAATGACCTTAAAAATCGCCTGCTCGCGCTTGAACAGCTGTCTAAGGATATTGTTAACTTCGATGCTCAGCACAAACCTCGATCCGTTGTGAGCCTTTGACTTTGGCAACTGGGGCAGATCCTCCTCATGGGCAGCGGCAGCGGACGCTTCGGCGGTCTGGTCCTCCTCGATCATGGTCTTGCGCTCGATACCCTTGACACGATTATGATTGATTTGACGGTCGCTGAGATTGATTTCAAAGATCTTGGAGAGCCCATCTTTGCGGAACTTGGGGCTGTACATGTGACAATTCTCGCATTTGGGGCGAGACAAGATGCGTTTGTAAAACTCCTTGATGAGGTTTTTGCGCTCCTCAATGATAGAAGGGGTACGCACACCTTCTGGAGACGAGAATCCAGATGAGATGGCCTCCTCAATAGCCTTGTTGGTATAGACGGTACGCATAGTCACAACCTCGTTATCGTCGCCCTTGATCTCCTCGACTTTTTGGCACTCGAGTACCAGGCCGTGCTGTAAAAGGCGCAGTTGGCATTCAAACAGATTAGTTTCCGAGGATTTCATGCGCAAGTGGTGACAATAGAGACAGCTCGACCGCAACAGAATGTACATGTACGAGAAGAACATTGGGTTGTAGACCGGAACAGGCAGGTCAATGTGGCCAATATGACCCAAACAAAAGCGCTCGTCGAGGCCACAAGTCATGCAAAGATTTTTCGAAAATGCCCCCAGCGAGAGATCGTAAAGGCCCGAAGCGACGGGATGGCCGAGGTTGTCAAACTCCTCGGGGTTGGTGACTTGCTTGACACTAAGCTTTTTGATATCATGTGTGGACAAGAAGCCAAAATCCACCGATTGGATGGTTGTTCCAACCGCAGTAGCGATATCCATGATTGAAAATTTTTATTATGTAACGGGAATAGATTTATCTGAAATTTCAGAGTGAGGCAAACGCCACTAGAATGGAATTCGTGCAGAAAAGGCATGGAACAGGTGCTGGGCGAGTTTTAAACAGTTGAAACCCCGATTGAGTTGAGCCTGATCAGTGTAATGTGTGCATTTCGATATATCCCCGAAGAGTCGATGTGAGCTCTTTTGCCGGCTAATGAAAGGACCTGTACCCAAAGTCTTGGAAAAGTGTGTATGAGTTGAGACAGAACCTCACCAATTTGTATTGTAGCTTTCATTGGGAGGTGTGGTACCGCTGCCCGTGACTTGAAGCGACTCACCTAGTTTGACTAGATGGGTAGGGTTTAAGCTGTATAGCCGAGCGTCAAGTGCTCACTGGTTGATGCCATTGGAAGAGAGGACTGAAGAGAGGACTGAAACTCGGCCAATGGCATCGACCAGCATCAACCTGTCCGAGTATGCTCACTCGCGCATAAAACTGGAATACAGCTCAAGGTACCGGGAAGCACCTCAACCTTGATGATTTTTAACTGTTAAATAAAAGAGAAATCACTCAAAGTCTTCGAATAGACTCTAACCATCGAGATTGAGGCTAAGAGCGTATCGCCAGTACACAGCCGTCTTTCGCCAAGAATGTAAATAGTCGGAAATTGCGCTAACGATGGCCCAGGAGTATATTTATGGGTTGAAATTAAGTATAGAGTACTATCAAATTTCTGAAACAGGCTAAACCCCGACATGCGAGCCCCGGAGGCACCTAAGGTATACCGTATGTGGGCCCGCAAAATTGAAAAGATAAAAGAATGTGTTTCCAAACGCGTGGCTGTAGTTAGTAGCTCCAGTCTCCCCAAGCTGTGCCCTTGAACGTGAGAACAGTACAGACCATCCTGAACTCAGGTTTACAGGGATGGCAAGCAGGGTCAGTCTGTGAACTGAACATCTCCTCTGGTAGTAGACATCACCGTCTAAACCACGGTGCCGGTGCGTGATCACTGCAATGGTCTTTACCGAGCGCTATTCGGTTTGGTAACGCGCATAGGATAATGTATGCCTCAACCCGTCCCTCAGGCGTGAAAAAGGATCTTCCAAGTATCAAACTTTTTTTGCTAACGAGCAGACTCAGCACAAGCCCAATCAAGGTGTAAGTACAGCCTCCAGGTCTCTGGCGAAAGCCTTTCTCCCTGAAGGAAATGCCTCAAGGGCTAAAGTGAAAGCCTTCACGTCCACAATGAAGACCCAAGTTGATCTACTCTAGCTAGGGTAGTCAAATGGGATCCTGCAACCCGATAATTTGAGCAAGATGATGTGTACCGGGCCAGAAGCACGATTCTCAGAGTGTCCTAAACTACATCCCCATGGCATACCATACCATTAGGTAGCAAAATGTCCGAGTTATTCTTCCCCATAAAGGCATTAAGTGAGATCGGACCAGATAATACCGACCAATTGCACCAAACACTCTGAGCAGATCCCCTGAGACTATTGTCACTCTAGAGGGTCAGAGACCTAAAAGGACTCAGAATTATAGCATGTCTAGTGAGCTTAATTATTTAAGCATTAGTCCATACTTGAGTGTCTTCGAATTCCCCACCAGCACCCCTGATGCTCAATACTTGGTTTATGGCTGTCAGACCCCGCTTGACAGCTCCCGAGACCCCATACTATTGCTTAGTAAGAGCGACCCACCACCATATTTCAAGCTTGCCGTCGAGGATTTTAATCTGCACTTTTAATAAGCGTGCATACCGTTTACACTCATTTTAGATTATGCATGTACATCCAAGACCACCGCGCTTGCTAATCACACGGAACTTATCTGCTCAGCCCCAGGTTCATATAAAAAGAGCACCAACCCCTCCTGTCGGGGCTAAGATCTCTTCCATCAAGTTCAAGATGTTTCCAATGAGTTACAAGCAAAGCTGGTCCGAATGGTGGACCAGGAAAAGTGTCGACGAGACCGAGAAACAGCTCCTCAAGACGGTGGGAATCACAACTAGTGGGCCCGGTGCAGTAGCAAACGATCTCAAAGTGCCTGTGGGTCCCGGCGGCCTCGAAATGAGCGAGCTCGAGTTTGTGGGCAAGCCCATCGATAATCAGCCCAATAAGCACGTTGTGCTCGTGCACGGATACGGAGCTGCAAAGGGGTTCTTTTACCAGAACTTTGTTCCACTCGCAATGCCCGGGTACACGCTGCATGCGCTCGATTGGCTCGGGTACGGCCGGTCCTCGCGACCTAATTTCAGTATAACGCCTCGAGACCGCGTAGAAGGCGTGCACATGGCTGAAAATTTCTTTGTCGACTCGCTTGAGGAGTGGCGGCAGCAACGCGGCATCGACGACTTTACGCTGATCGCGCACTCACTCGGCGCGTATTGTGGTGCCGCTTACGCCTTGGCACACCCGGACCGCGTCAACAAACTCATGATGGTCTCACCAGCCGCCATCATGCGCCATACCGAGTCGTTACCGTTTGAAAAAGTCGGCACAGAACGTGACCCCGAGATCCCGATCGCAGAGCCCAAGTTCAATGTGCCCAGGTGGTTCAGGTGGGGATGGGAGCGTAATATCAGCCCGTTCAGCTTGGTGCGTAATACCGGACCCCTGGGCCCCAAGTTTGTCTCTGGGTGGACATCGCGTCGCTTCGCTGCTCAACCTGAGGCTGAACGATTGGCACTCCACGATTACTCGTATAGCATCTTCAACGCTAAAGGATCAGGCGAGTATGCGTTGAATTACTTGCTGGCACCTGGAGCAAGCGCTCGCTGGCCCATGGCCGAACGCATCTCCCCTATCAAGGTACCCACACTTTGGGTCTATGGCGACGGTGATTGGATGGATATCCGTGGCGGCAAGGAGGCAGCCCGGCAAATCAGAAAGGCTGGTGGACCCGAAGCGCGCGTAGTAGAGGTTGAAAACGCTGGCCACCACCTCTACCTCGACAATGTATCAAAGTTTAACAAACTGGCCCAGGATTTCATTAGACAGCCGGTCGAACAAGTAAAGGAGAGTTTTATCAAGGAAGTCCCGGTGTGAGCGAGCAATTTCGCAATGAGAGAGTAATCAGAGTGCCCTCGGCTTCAAGATTTATAGCGCATCGTTAGTTGCCAGTGGCAAATCAAACGGAAAGCTAGCAACTGGTAATTGGCTACAGCAGAAAATAGTGTAGGCGAACAAGTGCTACATCTGAAGTGGAGCCTCTTGGGTTTGGATCTTACAATAATCGAGCTTGATGTGCCCGACCAGACCACTTCAAGATTGGCCAGACCAGGGCTCTCTGAAACAAATCCTTTTCGAGTTGAATACTCTGTTACCCACGATCAAGACCTCTGTAAAATTATGGAATAGACTTCTATAAATAAGGAGCACTGTAAACAACTTAGCATAGGACATGAAGCTCTGAGAAATTCTAAAACTTATGTATTATCGCTCCTTGGACGACCAAAGAGCCTAAAAAGGCTAGTTTAAAGCCGTTGATTGTAGCGATAATGCCAAGCATCTTACCGAGTCAATATGCAGGCCCATACCTTCGGGCACGAATGGAGCAGCACCTCGATTATCCTGGTGCCTGGAGCCACGTGAGGTCTAAATTATGGTAATGTGAACATAAAAACTTATTTCGATCCGTTGTAAAGCCATATACTTGTACTATTAATTACCATGATTATTTCAGACTAAGGTTACCCTGTACCCATGCCTTTGCCATAGCGCTGGCGGCCTCAGGCTGGTCCAAGGGGGCCATATGGCCGGCATTGTAAATCTTGAGCAGGGTGAGAGACTCGTAGTTTGAAACATCACCCTTTTGGGCTCCATTGACGTACCAAGCCTCAGGGGACTCGACGCTAGACACAAACTCTGCGGATCCGGACCACGTAAGGTTAGTGGTCCAGTACTGCTGTGTTCTCCAAGGAATCATTCCATCATCTGCACCACTGTACACAAGCACATCGACACCGCCTTCAATTAGACTCTCGACCTTGTGCTGGATTCCACTGAATCCCTCTCTGTTGTCCCAGTTGTTAATGACATTGCTGGTGATGGCCTCAAAATTATAGTCAGAAGAGAAACCAAGGGCCATCTTAGTACTACTCTTGTTGAAGTAGCCGACAGCACTTTTGAGGATATCGTAGCACATGGTACCGGTGGTCTCGCACTTGGCATTGAGATCATATGGGTTAAAACCCAGCTGATAGGCTTCAGTTGGTGCATTGTAAAGAGCTTCACAAGCATCGTTGGCATCATCGCATGCATCATAGTTACCTGCTGCGGCTCCTTCTTCGCAAGTCTTGAGGGCAGCTTTGCAGGCAGGGATAGCATCGTACATCGAGCTGCACTGGTCCTCAGTGAGGATACGGTCAAGACCATCATTACCACAGAAAATATCAGGAGTTCCCAAAATGGCCTGTGCATAGTCTACCTGACTATTTCCCAACATGATCGATTTGACCTTTTTGCCGTCACTGACAAGTGCTTCGGTGAAAACAGGAATGTACTCGCCAGCATACGACTCACCTGCAATATGCAAGTCGGTATCAACCAAGTAGGGGAAATACTTGTAGAATTCGTTGACGAAATCAACAAAGTCAACCGCAGCCTCAGAGGAGTAGCTCAAGGGTTGATCGGGGTCACTGAGTTTACTGAACCCGGTACCAACGGGATTATCAATGTAGACCACATTTGCAAACTCGTTCCAGGAGTTTGGGTTAAAGCTGAGACTCCCGTCGTTAGCGATAGTGCTGGGGCCATTCTCGAATACAATGGCAGGCATAGACGAGCCACCGGGACCTCCGTTGAGCCAGAAAATAACGGGGTCGTCACAAGGAGATCCACGGGACTCAAACATGTAGAAAAAGAGCGAGCCGTGAGTGACATTGAAGGAACCAGCATACTGTTTAACTGTGTCGAGGTTCAAAGCTGGATGGATGACTTGTGCACTACACACAGATAACAAAATTGACCACATCATACTGTCTTGTGTGTGGGTAGAGGTATTGTGGGGTGGAATGAGGACGATGTGGGCCTTTTAAAGTAACGGGATGGTATGCACAGGAGTGCATAAAAGTGCATTGGACTGCATTATTGTTGAAATATAAAAGGGAACTCGGGTAAGTTTTTAACTATGGCTTTAAAATACTGCTTGGAGCGAGCACACTGGACCCGTTTTGCTATTATCCTCTCTGGACGAGCATGGCATTAGACGCTGCCCAAACGGGTAACTGTGGCCCTGCATAGCACATGGCATAGCATAGCAGTGCGCCAGATTAGGGTCTAGGAATGTACTCTGGTATTTCAAGTACTGCAATAACGGCCTGTTGTTATGCCCAAGTCTCTATTGATCTTTTCACACAAGCTGATCTCTTGATTTTCCCCTAGAGTTGGGTTTGTTGAGGGATCTGCGGCGGAGAGGAATTATTTGGGTCCCACAATGAGGGTCAAGGGTTGGGTTAGGCCAAGATACCGATACCTAAACTAAGAATGTGGGCTTCAGGCTAAGCGGGGCCAGCGTATAGCTCCTGGAAAGCATAAGGCATCCCCATGTAAAGATTCGGTACTGATAAACCGTGAAAAATTCATGCCAGACATTTTTAAACTCGCATTGGAAATGAATAAAGTTTGCGAATCGATCATGCACTCGCCAAGCTCCTTGATCTGCACAGAATGTTCTCCACAGGGAATTATTTCGCGGTACCCGATCTTCGGTGCTTTTGAATTACATTAATATACAAGCGTCTAAAAGGCTCTCGCCCAGGTAATAAAAATAGAATAAAGGCCCCTTGCCCCTATCATATACGTTTTCTTCAAGCGTCCTCGCCGAGCATCGCCTTGAGGCCGTACTCAGTTCTGAACTTCTGTGCGAGCACTGCAAGCTGGCCAATAAGGGAGTTGCAGGCGTTTTTGAGGGCCTCGCGGGGCGTGTAGCCGTCCTCAGTCTGAATACGCATGACAAAATTGGCAAAAAGCGGGTGCTCAACCTTGTAGGCAGCGAAAATGACGCGGGGGTCCTCCTGGAGCTGGTGGGTGAGCATGTTGCCGAGTGTATGGTCCTCGCGCTCAAACTTGACGACCACAGCGTTCGGGGTCTTGGCGTCCGGCGAAACAGTGACTTTAGAGACGCCATCCGGGAGCAAAAAGAGCTCGAAACGGTCCGGTGCGTTCATGCTGACGAAGGCTTGGATCTCGGCGGCCTGAGGGTGCCAGTAGTGCGCAGAGGCGATGAAGTAGTGGTCAAAGATGATAGGAAATTGTAGATTCTAGTAATAAAGCAGTGAATGATGGGGGCATATTCTCTTTTGATAACTTCTTATATGCGGACCGGTCATTGGGATATTTTGGGATACTTTTGAGCACTATGTCATTTACTTGACTGTTTAGCGCTAAAATTATATATATTGAGCGTAAATACCATCTCTAGACCACCATCTCTAGACCACCAAATCTACTCCTATACTAGTACAACTCGTCAGACAAATCTATAGACTCTAGGCTTCTTGGGTCTACAGGCTACCAATACCCAAGGCATGTTGTGAGTCCCTCGTAGTCATACTCTTTAGTTATACTCTATAGTTATACTCTAGTTATACACTTGTAGACCTGAATCCACTGAAATAGACATAGTTACAAGCTTGGAATTCCTTTCTATCCAATCCTTATCCCAATCACAGTCCCCAACCCACGCACAGTCTCCAACCCAAGCACAGTCCCATCAACACCTCGCCACTTGCCCTTCTAGTCAGCCTTGACTTCTTGTCAGCCTTGACTTCCAGTCAGCCTTGACCACCCTTGCTCCCTAATCAATGGTCAGTCAAGTAAAGAAGATCTTTGGTCTTGCTTGCGTACTGGCGCTAGGCTTTATTCTAATTATTCTATCGGGCGCTTTATTTGAAAACTGGATGCCCCTCACAGTGGTGCTGATGTTTTTGCTCGCGCCTATCCCCAATGCGTTGTGTGGAAACGCTCGAACAGACGACCTGATGAGCGATGCGCCGGACCTGATACAGGACTTTGGCCGGTTCCTGACTGGGTTTTTGCTTGTGAGTGGCGTAGCGCTGCCATTGACTTATGCACATAATGGGCTCATTGAGCATGCTGCCATGTGGATGTCTCTTGCCGGGGGCATGATTGTTTACGGATCGATTATAACGTTTGGTGTATTGTTTTATGATGGCGACGATATCTAAGAGATTCATGGATGGTCGGTGTGCTGCTGGGACACGGGAGGGTTCTTGAAGGGCTGCTGGAGGTCCCGGTGATGATGAGAGCTAGGCTAGTCCAGGGACAAACTGTTTGAGCCAGTGATAGCTGGTACTAGTCCAGTTCAATTCGCCATTAATTGCATATACTGCATCCACCAATTGCGTCCGCCATCATCCGAATGGTATATCGGGTATTTATGTAGTTAACTACGAGCACAACTAGATTGTAAGCTCTATCCGGGCTGATTTGGCCAACCCTGGATTCAAAGGTTGTTTTCTATCCACAGATCACTTGTACCTGGTACCTCTTTCGACCAAACTTGCGCGCTAGGCTATTCTGGCACCGCTATGCTCTTGAACTCTTTCCCCAGAGCGCCACACCCACCGCCACATTAAATAGTCAGATCCTTATACCCTCGACGACCGTCACTGAACTCATCAATATGCTTCCCAGTAGTCAATATCAAGAGAGAGAGCCTCTCATGGAACACATTTATCGTAAATCTAAGGAGCAGCCTTTGGTGCCCATTGGGTGTCTCGCTACTGTCTCCGCCCTATATCTCTCAGGAAGAGCTCTAAGAGCCCGCAACTCAAACTTGGCCAACCGCATGTTTTACTGGCGTGTGGCTTCACAGGCATTTACAGTGGGTGCGCTGTTATGGGGTGGCTGGTACTATGGCGAAGGCTACCGCAAGCAGGAACAGACCCGTCTCGAGAAGCTCCGGGAGATTGCTAAAGACCGCGAGCGGCTGTGGCTTGAGGAACTCGATCGCATTGATGCCGAGGCCAAAAAGGTCAAGGCCCGTGCCGCTGCTATCAAGCGGGGCGAGAAGCAGGGAGCACTCGAGAACAGAACCGAGCAAGGCACAGAGCAGGCAGGACTTTTGGATGGACCCAAGGAGATGATCAAGGAGGCCACAAAGGAGTTTGCTGGAAACAACAGTGGTGATAAAGGAAGTAAGTGATGCGAGAATATAGCTTGGAATGTCAGAGATTCACTCGTGGGTAAGAGTGAATATGAGTCTGAGATATGGGAGAGCTAGCAATGGCCTGTAATGGCATACCCATCCGATTCCGCTTTCCTGATTTCTCTTTTTGGCCCTCAAGGGTATTGTGTATATGTATATAGTGACGATTATGATGAACCTGTGACCATAGATTTGTAGGCACCGGTAAACGATGGCATCGCACTATGAAAGATTTGAATTTATCTACAAGTAGCATCAAGTGCAAATAATCACTAGAGGGCTACGGCGATCCCATAAACAATAGGACTTTACATATCCCCCATCTCATCGCCAGCAACTTCACGCATTTGCATCAGTCCGCTCTTGACAATTCTCACTTGCTCCAATGGCAAGCTGTTGCTCACCGCTGAGTTCTCAATCTTCTTGACAATCTCCATACCATGAACAACCTCACCAAACACCACATGGTGACCGTCGAGCCAGGGAGTGGCCACAGTGGTGATAAAGAACTGGGATCCATTGGTGTCTTTACCCGCGTTGGCCATTGACACTTTGCCGGGTTTATCGTGCTTCATCTTGAAGTTCTCGTCGTCAAACTTGGGGCCATAGATGGACTTGCCGCCGGTACCGTCATTATTGGTGAAATCACCGCCTTGGATCATGAAATCCTTGATAACACGGTGGAAAATCGAGTTGCGGTAGCCGTAGCCATAAGTTCCCAGGCAAAGCTGCTTGAAGTTCTCGGCAGTACGCGGAACAGTTTCGCCATAAAGACCAATGGCAATACGGCCCTGAGGCACATCGCCAATGGTTACTTCGAGATAAACCACATCGGTGATTGATTGAGCTGCCGCAAGGGCAAACAGAATGAGAGTTTGCAGTCGCAGCCAGAGCATATTAAGAGAAGGAGAGAGCAGTGGCGAGGGCGGTAAGAGAAGGTAAGTAAGACTAGACTGGAGGGGGGTTGGACCAAGAATGGCTTCAACTTAAGAGTACGTTGTATTTAGAGGTAGCATGTGTCATGTATAGACTATTTTAAAGGCCCGAAACTCCTCTAGAATGGAATTCGCGCTCGATAGCTCGTGACGCATAGTTGTGGCGGATAGGCCTGACGGTTCTTGCTATTTGTCCACCCTGGAGTTGGGCACCAAACGGACATAATTACACACTATCCCACCCCAAAAAGCAGTCTGAAGTATACCCTGATTTTCTCAGTCAAGCACCAGCCTCAATACCTGCTTCAAGATTGTCCCGTCCAGCATTTTCCGTACTTGATTTATATCTTCATATCCCTACCCGTCTCCAACCGCTTAACGGCCACCACCCGCTACCCAAGCTCTCACTAGTCGAGCTTCACTACCTAACTTTTCCTTCTCTTGACTTGAAATGGCGTCTGGAAAACGGGTCAAAGGCGTAGTCGTGCACCGGCCCATTGAGTACGGCAATATCACAGTCCCCATGGAGCTCAGGGACCGCCGCAAAGATACCCCTGCAGACCACACCCACAAGTGGACAGTATTTGTACGAGATCCGGCCGGGAAAGACGATCTCGGGTATATGATCAAGAAAGTTGTTTTCAAGCTTCACGATACGTACCCCAACAGCACACGAACCATCGAGAAGCCACCGTTCGAGGTGACCGAGACCGGGTGGGGAGAGTTTGAGATCGCTATTCGCATATTCTTTCACCCCGCTGCTCAAGAGAAAAACATGGTCTTTTACCATCACATCAAATTGCACCCCTACGGTCCTGACATCCCCGCAGGATCGCCTCCACAGCCCCTTCTGCAGGGTCAGAATGTAACCTCAATCATTTACGATGAGATTGTCTTCAGCGAGCCCACAGAGCAGATGTTTGAAGTGCTAGTGTCGCGCCCTGGGGCTCAGCCTTTGCCTAAACCTCAGTTACCGCTGCTTCCCTTCAGTACACAAACAGAAGTCGAGGAGCTGGATCGCTTCAATCAGGCTATAGCCAAGGTGGTCGAGCAAACGCAAAAAGTAAGGGAAAGAGTAAAGGTGCTTGAGCGGGAGCAAGAAGGTAAGGCCTGAGCTGGAGGAGTGTGCGATCTGGCCAAGGTCGGCTATGGGCCTTACAGGTATCTGAAGAATCCCCATAAAACTGGAATGCCTGCACACTAGAATTACAAAATGGAGACTTTTAAACTAATTTATAGTGAACCAAACTAGAAGGTAATTGCCTTTAGATTGTAGCGACCCATATTTTGTGAAGCAGCCAAGTTATAAATGAATAAATAGGTATGGTGAGAATTTGATCAATTGTATACTGATAATATGTCCTTTTTTTACAACCAACCCTTGATAGTAATACAATGGCAGTTTTGTGATTCAATGGCTATCGGAAGTGCATGAATGCTTCGAACATCATGGGGTAGTGACATGCTGGCCAATGATAGTGGCATGTAGGCGAGAGATGAAGAGTATTGGATCATTGCCAAGGGCTCAAGTATCATACGGGAATGGCCTGCCCATTGAGATCGCCGCTTAAAAAATTGAAGTAGTGCTTGGTCTCCTGGACCTAGAGCAGGTATCAGCCATAGGTGAGATGGGAAGTTTCTGTCCTGCCTGCAAAGAATCTAATGTGGCCGCCCGAATATCGTCTTGTTCAACTGGTGCAAGGTGAGCGCTGAAAGCATATTGAGAACAGGTGACCATCCTTGAAGCATAAAGAGCTAAGATTTGTGGAGAATTTGTCAATTTGGCAAGCTGAAGAAGTCAAGATTGATAATAGCAAGAGTTTCTGGGTCGCCGGTCGTGTAAACTTCAAGTATCCTCGTAGCTGCCAGGGCACCAAAAAGCCAAGGGCGCCATAAACCGAAAAGCATGGTGTGTTTTGCTGCACGCGTATCAATTGCACAAGCTTGGGGCTATCTTTTACCCAATAAAGCACGCCTTAGTGAGTTGAACAAGGCGCCAGCACGGAATCATGCACAAGTAATTGTCGCCCCGTAAGGGTCACTTGATACCCACCATAACTGGAGCCTGAATTCTTGATAGAGCGCAAGATACCAGAGAATGGGCACTGGGAGAAGAGGAAAAAACATAGTAAATCGAGCCAGGTGTAGCGAGCACTGAGGCATCGCGTCGAATAAAAACTATCTTGCTAGTCGCGAGCAGTTTGCGACCTCACGTTATCGTCTGTGAGACACGTCCCTAGTATTTTACCGTGCTATGGGGTCTACACGGGTGGACTTAGTTTATTTGATATCGCCCTCATCCACCTGTTTTGGGCACTGCTCAATGGTGCAGTGGAGTACTAGGAGGAGAGCGCTGCTCTATATATACCCGATTATGATTCAATTGGCGGTAATGTAGTTGCAAAGGTAGTGGAGTTTAGTACATATAGACAAGTTATGCGGTACATGTGCAGCCATGTATCTCATTCGGAGAACCTGTTTAGCGTCAAACCGGATCTAGAGAAAGATGATTGTAGAAAGGAATGTTGTTTTTTAAAAATAAAGGGAAAGTGTCGAAAGGACCCATTATTGGAGCTATATTGAGACAGCTACACCAAAGAGGCAAAGCTGACCATCGAGTCCCATAAAGCTCCATACTATTCGCACAAGCAAGTAAATCTTCTAAAGATTGAGACAATGTATAAGAGCCTGGGTATCGCTTGATCAACACCGTTCTGACCAAATGGTGCCTACTTCAGGCCTTGAGTTGAGCTTCATACTCCCAGATACTCTGAGGCAAGAGTCATGTCTTTCCGGAACCAGATCATAGAAATAGCAAAAACCTGCCCCAAAATTCAGCCCAAACACGCTAACTCTACAAGCAAACTGTGATGGTCCTACTTGAAGCGGTGATCGACTCTCAGACAGGCTACTCTAAAGTGATGATACACAACGTTCGCATCACAATTGCGTGAACTACGCATTCAAGAATATAGATTTGAGGCTTGAGTAAGATCTGTGCATGCTCAATAAGTTTCACTGGATCATTGTATCGTGCGTGGGCCCCAGCCTCATCACGTCCATTAGCTATCTTAACCACAAAGCCAAGGCACAGGTACCTGCCAAATTAATCACATAATATTCGAAGATCCACCTGTGAATTTTAGTTGAATCATATTCCATTCCTGGTGTCGCACCTTATCCCTTACCTGAAACAGTACCTTGTAGTCGTGAGCACTTGCTCTGAATGAGGCAAGAAGCCTTGTGGAAGAAGAAATCAGGGAGATATAAAGCAACGAGCTTGTTCGGCCCTGCTTGAATCCTTTTCCTCACGATCATCACCTTGATTATACCGCTTAGCCGCTTAGGCCGCTTGCCCTGATGCATGTCTTGCATCCCCTGCTTGCCTCAATGGCAGGGTCTCGATCTGAATCAATGTATAGCCAAATAATACGCACAATATTTGCATTGGCTGTCCGTTTCCTATGCATGTGCAATGTATCACGTACCTATTTGATAGAGATAGCCGGTAGAGACTCGACGAACTATTAGATTGTGTGAAATGTTCTCGTATGTTGAGATTCTAGAAGCTGGGAGATAAGATCTCTTGTCAGACCAGCTTCTCTAGCTTCCCAAACCCAGGTGATCTCGGACAGGCATTTGTTCTACCCATGGAAGTCTCTCACAAACAAAAGCCAGATGAAGAAGTATATAAGCCCAGGTGAGTACCCAAAGATCTTCACACAATGCAATTTACCACTCTTCTCTCTATCTTCGCTCTTACCCAAGCCGCTGCTGCCCCCGAGTATGATGATGCTAGCCTCGATACTGCTGTTGAGATTTCCGATTCTCAGCACGGTTCCTTGGAGAAGCGTGGCTTGCTGTGGCTTGCAAAGGCCAAGTATATGTGGGCTAGTGCCCTTCTCAACAAGGGTGTTTGCTGGTCGTGCGGGTCCAAGAATATCGGCTGCGGCAACTCATGCTGCAACTGTGGAGCTTCCACCCAAGTTCAGTGCAGCTCTTGCTAATTAAACCAGTGAATAGATACTCTACATACCTTCGCTAGCTATATTCTCTCGTTTAGATTTGTGGTGGGCACTATATGAGCAAAGGTTTTGAGTGCATACATATGCAAGTAGCATGCACATCGAGTTTTCTGCCTAGACAGAGCTACCTGTAAGAATTAGCGGTGGCTACATGCAATTCATATGTAACAAGATATTTGACTAGTAGAGAAGCCATATCAGCTCCATGGGTTACCCTACTTCCAGCCATTGATCATGGGCTCAATTCTCGACAATGTGTAAGGAGCGGTATACACACAATTGGCCCAGCTAGCTACCATTGGGGAAATCCATTCATACTATGCATCTCAAAACGATCCAATCCACTGAACAATAGCACAGCCTTTACCCTAGCTATTCAAGCCATGATACACCCCTGAAAATCCTCCCTTGGACCTTCAGAGGCCCCTTACATAATTCATCCTCCGCCATGTCGTTCAAATCGGCGCTTCAAAAATATGAAGCAAAAGACTATAAAACCTGCGACACGGAGCTTGAGTCGGTGATTTCCAATCAGCCCAATCTAGGAGAAGCGTACTGTCTCAAGGCGCTCTGTGCTTTGAACCTAAAACTCGACGATAAACGTGCGGAGCTTGTCAAAAAAGGCCTCGAATTGAGCCCTCAAACCGGCGTGGCATGGCACATTGCCGGTATTTATTACAAAATGGAGAAAAACTACAAAGAGGCCTACCATTGCTACTGCAAGTCGTACTTATTGGACCAAGATAACATGAACGTGCAGCAGGATCTTGGTATGCTGGCGATGAACGAGCGCAATTATAAGCTGCTTGTTGAGGTGCGCCGTCGTTTCCTCCGGGCCCGACCCTCGCAGCACGTCGCGTGGAATTGCTTGGCGGTGGCTCAGTACAAGGCCGGCGACTATGCGGGTGCCCAGCAGACCCTCAAGCTTTTCCTTGACCTTGTGGCTCAGGAGGTAGCTCAGCGCCTCAAACCTTTGCCGCCTGTCAAGGCTATGACCGAGAAAATCGATATCAGCGAGGCTCTCATGTTTTTCAACAAGTGTATCGCCGATAGCGGCGACTACGAGGCCGCACTCAAACACCTTGACGAGATTGACTCTCGAGTATTGGACCGCCTGGCATTGTCCACAAAAAAAGCAGAGTACTTGACCGCTCTCGGCAGTCCCCTGGCTCCGAAAGCCTGGCTCGATTTGGTGCACCGGAACCCCAACTGCGTGGAATACTATGAGCAGCTCGAGGATCTGATCCCGCTCGATACTACCGAGAAGAAAACCAAGTTTTATGCGGGAATTAGAGCTGCTTACCCAGATGCAGAGATCCCTAAAGAACGGCCCCTGCTTTTCTTGGACGGTCATGAGTGTGAAAAGTACCTGCTTGAATTCATGGACGAGAAAATCAAACGTGGAGTACCAAGCCTGTTTTCTATCGTGAAGCCGCTTTACTGCTCTTCGCTTGTGGAAAAAGTGGTTCCTCGCCTGATGGCTGAGCATGAGAAGGGCGGATCCGCAGATATGGCCTACAACTTGTTTATGTCCAAACACATGAGCTATATTGGCAACCAGGAGCAAGCGCTCGAGTATGCAGACAAAGCCGGTGATTGCGCTGAGGTGCAACTCGCCAAGGCCAAGGCACATGTACGCATGGGCGATTTCAAAACCGCGGCTAGTATTGCCGCTGAGGTGGCTGAATCCGACCGTGGCGACCGCTTCCTTAATACTAAAGCTGTCAAATACGCGTTACTGGCTGGTGATTTTGAGGCCGCAAACAAAATCGCCGCTGATTTCCCTACTCGCTCCAATGAGAACGCAGATGGCCTCAAGTACATGGTCGAGTTTGAGGCGGTTGATTATTTGAGCCGTGCCGCAGCAGCTTATTCCCTTCACTCGGATCATATGATGGCACTCAAGCGTGCTAATAACGCTCTTGAGGTGTTTGATACATGCTACAACCACCAGTACGACTTCCACTACTATGGACCTCGCCGTGGTACCTTGCGGGCTTATATTGAGTTGGTAGACTGGGTTGATGTGCTGTACTGCCACCGCCGCTACGAAGAAGCTGCACGCGTAGCTATTAACGAGTACGTTGCCGCGGCCACTGGTGCCAAAGACGGGATCGACCCCGAGGAGTTTACCAAGATTCTTGAGCTCCGCAAGAGTGCTCAGGACCCCAAAAATGAAGACAAGGACCCCTGGGGCGTTGAGTACACCGAGGTCACGGATCCACTCGAAAAGGCTCTCAAAGCATGGAAACCGCTGAGCGAGGCTCGACCCACCAACGCCCGCACCTGGCAGCTTGTTTTCCCTATCTATCTCGCACAAAAGAAGTATGTTTTCGCCGTTCAGGCCCTCAAGAAGGCCAAGGAGTACGGTGCCACCGATTCATGGGTCGCCTCCGCTGGAGTCCGAGCCCGTTATGTTCTTGAAAACGATTCACAGGCACCTGCACCAATTCGTACGCTGCAAACAAAGATGCTGAGCACTATTTGTCCCGGTGAAATGGACAATCTCAGAAGTTACACTGACCAGCACGTGCTTGACAATCTCGAATGGGCTCAGACCCGGGCAGCTATTAATGACTTGGAAGGAGTCGAGGAGCGCCTGTGCTCGGTGATGGAAAAGTACGATGCTGTTCAAATACGCGATATGTACCTCTACCTTTGCCGCTGGGGTCTTGGATCGAAGTTTGCGAAACAAATCAAGGAACACTATCCAAAGGCCAGTTTTGTTTAGATTGTATATATAATAATATGGGAGAACGCTAATGGTTGGGCAATGCTATAGGACTGAAAATGAGCTTGGTACGCCAAAGTCGAATCGATCGACCCGGCTTGAATTGGTGAGACGTCAACGCGCTTTAGAGGACCTTTATTTTGACTGCATTACAACTCTAGCTCTGTGGTCTACCTCTAAAGCCCCTCCCTGTCAGGTTTGCCCACCCTTCCTCCCTTAGATCTCATCTCTAACCCCCACTAAAATATAACTCTTGTAGATCAATCTAATCCCTCATCCGCTAGTGTCCCAATTACCTCTTATCATTGTCCCTGCTGGTATCATTTGGCCTCCCATCAAAAGATGCTTCTTCCTTGACGCTCACTAATGAGGAATCTGATCCCGGTTCACAGAGCATGTATTCGCACTAGCGATCAGTGTCCCAACAAGTTATCTCACATCACAATCAATGAAGACGGAAATCCGCTTTTTATATTCTCAGATGGCCAACCAGGCGACCAGGTCTCGGTCTGTGAAAAAATTGGGTCTGCGTGGAATTGGTGGCCCAGCTGGCCTGGCGACCAAATTTCGTCTGTGGTGCCTGGTGAGCCCTCCATTTTTGTCCTTTTTAATGGAACAATCGTCGAAGCTTCAGCTCAAGGTGCAGAAATCGTGGGCGGCCTCGATGTACCCGTCCTCGCTTCTGGGTGGTCTCCGGACGGCGAGATTGGGGTTCTGGCTACAGAGGAGAAGGTACTGTTTCTCTCAAGGTCCCTGGACCCTATCGGCGAGCACCTTTTCCAGAGTTCGGACTTGGAACTCTCAAAGCACGTCTCCGTGGGCTGGGGTAAAAAAGAGACCCAGTTCAAGGGCAGAGGCGCTCGAGCTGCTCGTGATCCCACCATGCCCGAGAAAGTTGATACAGGTGTACTGGCTTCTGAAGATGCTGCTGATCTCGTTACCGTTTCGTGGCGTGGCGATGGCGAATTTGTCGCGGTATCGGGGATCCAAGACGACCGACGGGTTATACGCATTTTCAGCCGCGAGGGTACTCTGTCGAGTGTCACGGAGCCGCTAGATTCGCTTCTACCCCTCGTTGCATGGCGTCCTTCCGGCGCAGTGATCGCCACCGTCCAGGAGAACTATGGAATCGTCTTTTTCGAACGCAACGGCCTCAGGCGATACAGTTTTGAGCTCACGCGCCCCTCGAAAGTACGGGGATTGGGCTGGAGCTATGATAGCGACATCTTGGCAGTACAGTTTGATGATTGCGTGGAGTTATGGACCACTAAAAATTACCACTGGTACAGGAAACAAGTTATCATCTCCAATACAGGTCAAAAGCACACTGAATTCATCTACTGGCACCCAGAAAAGCGAACCCTACTAGTAGGATGGGGTGATATAGTGGAGACCCACTCTTTCACGACTGGCATTCTGGGTGGACCCACCACTGGTCCTGAGGATGATGGTACTGTAGCAGTAATTGATGGCGATAAAATTAAAGCTACACCGTTGGCCAGGTTTAATTTCCCCCCTCCCATGAGTAAATTTGCTGTGGGTTGTAAAGATGCTAACCATGTGGCGGTGGGTAGGCCATCAGCGGGTCCGTCTGTGGGTCCACCCACAATGGTCGTCACTACTGCTACAGATTTTCACTTGCTGCCCGAAGACAAACACATCAAAGCCGAGGGAACGCCCCGTCAAGCAGTCTTCACCGAGGACGGTCGCCTCGTCACGCTTTGCGACGTCAATAGCAAGTCAAGTCTCTGCATAGATGGCGAAGAGCAAGCTACTACCCAAGGTATCTACTTGCTGCGTCCCGGCCACTATCAAACCAATGATGGTAGTGTTTATGATTATAGTCACAAGCTTGTTGCCAAATTTGAGCGTGTGTGCGCCGACTTTTGTGTGGCAACAACCGCCAATGATACCAGTGTAGCGTTTGGCCTCACGGAACAAGGAGCTCTGCTGGTTTGCGATCCAGAGTGCCGTGTTGTAGCACGGGGTATCACCTCTATGATCCTGTCGGACCGGCACTTGCTTGTCACTACACTTACTCTGCTCAAATTTATCCATTTGGACAGGCCAGAGTACCCCGAAGATGCACAGACCGAGCAGTGCCGTGAGATTGAACGGGGGTCCTTACTGGTGACTGTTGTCCCTGCTAAAATGTTGGTGGTCTTGCAAGCTCCACGCGGTAACCTTGAGACTATTTACCCCCGAATGTTAGTTTTAAATGAGGTACGCAAACAGCTCGACGCGTGTGACTATGAAAACGCGTTTGCCTCGTGCCGGATTCATCGAATCGATTTGCAGTATCTTTATGACTACAACCCAACACTTTTCGAGAAGAATATTGCAAAGTTTGTCGGTATTGGCCAAGATTATCTCGACCTGTTTTTGTCGTCTCTCAAGCCCGAGAATGTGGCGGACACAAAGTACAGGGAGACAAGTGGACAACAGAATGCTGAGCCTGCCCCAGTTAAGGATGTGAACGCGGTTTGCGACATGATGCTGGGCCATCTGACCGGCCGTAACATCGTGACTGCTCACGCTTGTAAACAGGACCTGGAGGCGGCCTTGAGAGCGTGCCAGGGTGAAAAAGAGATTCAACATTTAATTTATTTGACGGATGCAGAGACTTTATACCGCACGGCGCTTGCTATGTACGACTTGAAGCTCACGCTGGTGGTGGCTCAGCAGGCGCAAAAGGACCCCAAAGAGTACCTGGCATTTTTGCGTGCGCGTGATAAGGAGTCTGAGTTCCGGCGCCGGTTCAATATCGACGAACTTCTCAAGAATCGTACGCTCGCTGCAACTCACCTGGTACAAGACCCAGAGGCCACCGATTCAGAAATTGTCGAGTACGTGGAGCGGTATGAGCTTTATACAACTGTCTTGCCACTTGTAGAGGGTCAGCGCGAGAATTCGGTGCTTGAGAGCTATGCTCATTACCTTCAAGCCAAGGGCGAATACCAACAAGCAGGCCTCAATTTCGAGTACCTAGGCCTCAAGCAAGATGCTCTTGTTGCATATAGCCGGTGTGGTGACTGGCGTCGCGCAGTATCCCTGGATCCGTCGTGTCTCCAGGACCTGGCTGAGTCGTGTATTGCTCTCAAAAAGTACGCTGATGCGGCCGAGATCTTCAATTACCATCTCCACAAGCCCGAGCAGGCCATCGAGTATTATAGTCTCGCTTTCCGGTTTGACGACGCAATTTTGGTGGACCCGAGCTCTCCATTAATTGATGAGCATCTCAGAGAGCAGTTTGGCGTCATCCAGGAGCTGCTGAGCGATTGTCGTAACCAGGTACCCTCGCAGCTGCGCCGGATTCGCGAGCTCCGCATTAAACGGGAAGAGGAGCAAGGGTTCAGTATTGACGCAATGGCGCACGAGTTTGATGATGCCATGAGTATTGCTGGCACTGAGACTACCAATGCCTCGTTTATGACGCGTTACACAGACAAGACCGGAGGCACTGCACAGACCGGCATGTCGCGAAAGACACAGAAGAACAAACGGCGTGAAGAGCGTAAGAAAGCTCGCGGCAAAAAGGGAACTGTATACGAAGAAGAGTACCTGATTGCCTCGATGGGCCGCCTGATGGAGCGGGTTGAAGCGACGCGTCCCGATGCCCAGCGGCTGGCAGATGCGCTTGTGCGTCGGCAGATGCGTTCTTATGCGCTGCAAATCAAGCAGTCGTATGGCCAAGTTATCGAACTCATTGAGGCGCATGTAACTGAGTTTTATACCGTCAAGGAGAGTGATCTGGTACGTTACGATCAGTACGGTGAGAAATACATGGCACCAGCACCTGTACCGCCTAAAGTTCCTGGTGCATTGAGTTGAGAAGCACTATTAGAGTCCTGCCAGCAATTATTATATTCACTTGAATATCAACTCTTATAGCATATGCAGCATTTGCACATGGTGAACCGGTCCTGGTGCTGAGAACTCGACAAAGTTAGAGATACTTTATACAGATAAGTTATAATTTTACAGCTAAAGATGGTAATCAATTGAATAAGCTTTAAACAGTGCACACACACACACACACACACACACACACAAACAACGTTGTTGTCACCTTTCATGAGTTCGTCTGTACGAGGAACGGTTCAATTGATAATAGATAGAATTTGGATTAAGTTTTTTTGATCACGGGCTCGCTTCTGCTTTGATCGAGAACACATCCTGGGCCAAGAGAAATACTCGCATCAAATGAAGCATCTGTCCACTCATTTGTCTGGTCGAACTTCTCGATAGCAATACCAGTGACGAGGCATGGGGTCTCTGGCTTGAGAGGGGGTGCTGGTGCTTCCGCTGGTGCAGGCGCCGCAAGATCTAATTCTGCATCTGAATCTGGGCCCACCACAGGGCCAGGCAAATCGGGGGGTGAAGAGCTAAGGACAAAACCAGCTGGTGGGCCGGAGATTTCTTTTGGTGTTGACTCGGCCACTGGTACCGGGCCACCCTTTGAGTGGTTGTTGTGAGCGCCAGGGCCTGGTCTACTTGTCTCTGGGATTCTTTGTGGCGCCGCCATAGGTTTGGGAGCTTGCCGGGACGGCCCTGGCTTGCTTACCGGCTTGCTTGCATTCTTTTTGGGTGAAGTTTTGGTGTGAGCCGAAGCCTGAAGCGCAGCAGACGGGGTTTGCTTGGGTGCTGTGGCTACCTCCTCGGCGTCTATTTCTGGCCGTTTACGTTTAATTGGAGGACGCCGAAGGTCATCGATATCGATATCAAAATTGCGACGAGGAACATGGCGGATTTGTTTGATGAATTCCTTATCATAAAGGCAATTACCAAACGGTTCACCAAACTGCCGCAAAACGCGCTTCAGAGCGTCAGTGCAGGCCTCTTTGCCCGCTTTCTCTAGATCTTGCACAATATTTGTACCTTTCATAACCGTTCCATAGCCTACATCTTCACGAAAGGCCCCATTGGGCAGTGTGACGCGTAACAACACCGAGCAGCAGAGACGGCCGGCTTTATCCACTGGATGCTCGATTTTCCTTTCCCGGATCTCGGTACTCCATCCATCATAACCAAAGATTTCGTTTGCTAGGGCAATTGCCTGGTGACCCTCAAGATATGCCACTTTGCTATTACCTCCGCCAGTACGGCTAGCAATATACTCGGGGCCCAGCTTCTGCTGCAACTCTCGCTGGATATCAGTTCGTGATCTCAGCTGAGGCTCCGGAATAGTACTGGTTTGCCCGCCGCTGAGCTCCAGCAACCGTCTTGCCACCTGATCCACAAAATCATCTCTGGGCATTAGAATGGATGTTTCGTGATGAGTGGTGTGGTGGTCATTTGGAGGGGTGATAGTGTAAAAGTAGTAATAGTCTACGAGAGGTTTGGGGGATTTTATGGATTTAAAAAACGGTTAATCGGGTTGCAGCGAGTCAAATGCCCCATGCACACCGGACGCGTTTTAATTGTTTACTTTAATTTAGTTTTCCCAAGAGGGGTTTCAGGTGGTGTTAAGGGCTAAGAGCTAACGAGAGGCTTAGTGTCATCTAGGTTTAGTGAGGAGAGTTCTTGAGAGTTCTTGAGAACTTTTATGTGGTCAAGTTTGTAATGTATGCCGCTGATCTCTGTTCCCAACGCGTCTTTGTAAATTGGAATAAAATGCACGCCATTTGTCAGGATTAAGCTGCAGGTGCCAGGATATGCACGCCTCTATTTTCGGCTCGTGCCACAAATTCGCAAATATTCTTAAACTCGCATCCCTTACAAAATAGCTTATCGTCGGAACTGAATGGGGACGGCTCGCGTTCTCCTAGCCATAATTGGCCGCAGTACTCGAGCAATTGGTCTTGCGTTTCTTTATCAAACTCAATCTCGTATGATTCGGCTGTTTTATTGCCCTGATACCTCAGCAGAATTGTGTTGCTTAATTTTCGTTGAGCAAGGGAAGTCTGCATTCTCATAAATGCGATTTTTAGCAATTCATAGACCCTTCCCTTGGTCAGCTTGCCATGAGTCCCGCGAGCAGCCTCAAGGAAAGCTAGCGCATTTTGCTGCTCTGGTGTCAACTGTTGGTATCCGGGCATATATTCATAAGAGTGCTCATATATCATATTTTCGGGATCGTCCTCGTGTCCCATCAGCAGATAATCCTCATATTGTCTTTCATAGTCATAGTAACAGTCCTCTCCCACGTCAATTCCAAACAATTTACTGGGGCTAAGAACGTCGTCTTCTAGAAAGGGCGCAATTAGGTCTTCTTCCGCGGCCTCGTCCGAATGGTCATCAAAGAATTGCATTAGGTCAAAGTCTGGAGACATCATCTGCGTGATCATATGGTGGTACATGAGGGTCTGGTGGTATGCTAGGCGCATCTTGTACTCGTGCGGGGGCAAAGAACCCCATGTAGTTTTATCTTCCACAATCATTACCCTGTCATCAGCATCTAGCTCACACCCGTCGGCTATTCCGTACAGCTTGATGCCCTTGTAGGTGCCATAGAGCGGGATTTCGCGGCCAAATCCGTATATAGCGAGCTGGTTCCAACGCGAGATGGTATTAAGCAGCCGGAAAGATGAAGGTAGGACCGGGGGTAGGACCGGGGCGCCTCGGTCGTCAAGCCGCGAGTGGTGTTGTGTGCCCCGTTCCAGAGCCTTGGTTTGGGCAGCAGACCTCTGGCCCTGAACCTTCATTTTGTTATAGAGACTCTTGACCTCGCAAAGAGATGCAGCGAAATTTGTCACTGATATTCTCGATACAGGGCCGGAGGTGCCGAGAATGCCTTTACGGATCCCATCAAGGGGGACTCTACTTGCCATTAGCCTTTTGTGCAATCAGTGAGAAAATAGCACAGGTGCCCAGGAATCCGACTAGATTAAAAAATGCGCTACGACTATACTCCCGTTCCTCTTCTTCAGTACGGAAACTCGCAAATAATCTTCTCAAGTTGGGAAGCTTTGCCATGTCAGCCTGCTGAGAGCAATTGGGGTTTATGCGGGAGAGATGTGGAGGAATCGAACGGAATTCTTCCTGCCGTTGTGTAGGGCCATTTTCGGATACTACTGCCTGTGCCATATATAAAGCCGGAGAGAAAATTGATGGGGTTTCCTTCTACAGGCTACCGAGTTTGTATGCAATATTACTGTACACTCGTCTATAGGCCTCTCTACATGCTTGATTTGGTTATGACCTTCAAGTTCCGTTACAATTGGTGGAGTTTCTGTTGAATATGGTAAAACACTCCACATCAATAGCATCCAATTGTATAAACCCGCCAAACTATTCTTGCTTTCGAGGTCCCGGGATTCTATCAGTAATGATGCCATACCTGGAGGCCGAGAGAACCAGTACCGCTTTCAACACCTCCTAAGATTCAAGAGTAATTTTCACTACAAGTATGGCTATCGCACTGCCTGCTCTCCATCTAAAACTGCTCCCCATCTAAAGCTCCTTCTCCCCGCACCTTTTCATCTCAGAGGTTATGCCTTTTACGCTTTTTATAGAACAACTTCACCTAGCTAATAAAGATAAAATCAAGCTCCATACAAAAGTAACAACTGAATTGTACACAAATACATTCTGTTGCTCAATTAACGTAAACTGTACTGTGGCAGCGAGAGGCCACAGAGCTATACTGGCTTTGAGGGCGGGGAAATAATTGACTTGAAGGTAGAGGTCCACATCGTACCCTTCCCAAAACGCATTAAAGCTGGTAAATGCAAAGACAGCGCACGGATTGCCTATGAGCTGGTCAAAGAGGACTTTACGGAACGCGTCAGGGTACTTGAGCGCGAGCTGATCCGTCCAGAATTTCGCCCAGAGTCCCAGGAAGATACCCCAAACATGGAACTTGATAATGCTAGCGGGACGAAACTGTCGTGTGAGGCCCTGGTAGAGACTTTGGGACATGCCCCCCAGCACAGAATTGGTGAGGGCAGCCGCACCATAAACCGAGCGGGCCTCCAGAGCCGGCATCAAAATGAAATTGAGCACTACCAAGACCGTTTCAACTGCCACGACAACCAGTATCAATGGCTTGCGGCGTGGTGCCCGCACCACCTCCATGAGTAATCCTTGTAGGCCCTGGGTCCTACCTCTCTACCCTTTTCTCTACGCTAGAGTCTGAAATTACTCCCCAATGCCGCCGAAAAAGGATGAACTGCTGCGTGCAGTGGTACTCTGCGACAGCTATAAAAATAGATTCACGCCTCTAAACAAGTCTATTCCTCGCTGCTTGCTTCCCCTGGCCAACAAACCCTTGATTGACTATACGCTAGAATTTCTTCAGACTGCGCGAGTCTCGCATGTTTCGTTACTTTGCTGCGCTCACGCTGACCAAGTGGAAAAGTACATTTCCGAGGGTCGCTGGGCTAATGCTCCCTTCAAGCTCGAGTGCATCTCACTTCCAAACTCTCACAGCGTCGGTGATGCGCTCCGCGATATCGATTCTCGTGGTATAATCACCGGTGATTTCATGCTGATTTCTGGTGACGTCGTCTCAAATGTCGACGCCAACCTTCTCTGGGCCCAGCACCAAGCCAATAAGCGTCAAGACAAGGACTGTATCATGACCATTACCCTCCGCGCTGCCACCGCTACTCACCGCACCCGGTCAAGAAAGCCCGGGGTGTATGCATTGCAAAGTGATACCTGCCAGGTGCTTTCGTATAAACCTTTCACGGATTCGAAAAGCATCTCGATCGATGCCTCGCAAATCTTGGGCCATCCCTGTTGTCAGATTCGCAATGATCTGATAGACTGTCATATTGATATCTGTACTGCCGATGTCCCTGCTCTCTTCACTGAGAACTTTGACTATGAAAACCTCAGACGCGATTTTGTGACCGGTATTCTCCAGTCTGAGCTCCTGGGCAAGACCATCTACGGCAATGTTATCCAAACAGACTACGCTGCCCGTGTCGAGGATTTCAGTACCTATGATGCGATCTCGCGCGACCTGATTTCCCGATATGCTTACCCACTAACTGTAGATCACAGCTACTCTTACTCCAAGGGCAACATCTATAAAAGCAAGGGCGTGCAGCTCTCGCAGTCTTGCTCGATTGGGCATGGGACCA
Source organism: Wickerhamiella australiensis (assembly GCA_030579635.1). NCBI lineage: Eukaryota > Fungi > Ascomycota > Dipodascomycetes > Dipodascales > Trichomonascaceae > Wickerhamiella > Wickerhamiella australiensis. Next base: position 50,044 of record JAKTRM010000012.1, on the reverse strand, counting down.
TCATTGGCGAAAACACTGTTATTGGATCCAAAAGTATGGTGCGTCACTCTACGATCGGGAAAAACTGCCAGATTGGTGAAAACGTCGAGATTATCGGTTCTTATATCTGGGATAATGTTAAGATTGCCGATGGAGCTAAAATTCACAACTCCTGTGTGGCAAATAATGCAACAATTGCACCCAAGGCAGATCTAGACTACTCGATTGTATCATTTGATCAAACCGGCAGCGGCGTCTTGAGTCGCTGTGTTATTGCTGAGGAAGGCAAAGACGATGATAACAGTGATAGCGATGATAAAGACGATGACATGATTGACCTGGCCGAAGATATTGATTACCTGCATCTATCCGACGATTCCATTTCTTCTGTCTCAAGACACTTGGCCCCCTCCACAGCTCAGCGCAAGCACCGCAAATCCCGTACCCTCAGTACTTCCAGTGTCTTTTCTGCTGAAGAGGATGACGAGGACTTTTTCAAAGAGGCAGTCGCGTCTATCAACCGCTCGATCGTGGATAACCACGAGCAAGACGTTGCAATTCTTGAGCTCAACACTCTGCGTATGACAATGAATGCAACGCACGATAAAGTGCGTGAAGCAGCTGTATACGCGCTTCTCTCACATATCGCTCATTTGATCACACAAGGAGATGTCAAGGTTGCTGCGACCTCGGTCTTTGAGACATGGAGCCCGTTACTGCAACGCATCACGTTTGACGAAGAGAGCGAGGTACAGCTTGCCGGGTACATTGAGGCCGAATGCTCCAGAAGAACGCACGGAGATAAGCTTCTTTTCTATGCAACAAGTACTCTTTATGATACAGACGTTCTCAAGGAAGAAAGCATCTACAAGTGGTGGTCACTGCCTGCCCAGTCTGCTAAAACCCGTGAAATTACCGGCCAATGGGTCAACTGGTTGCAGAATGCTGATGAGGAAAGCGATGAGGAAAGCGATTAGTATATAAATAAATGCTGTTTGGTGTTTCTAATAGTGAGGCCAGTATTGGCGCGAGAACTGGATAAGTGTGTTGAGCTCCCCGGGTGTTTATGTTTTCTTCCGCGCAGCTTTATTTAGTTTACTTTTGGTCACGAGAATTCTTGCCATGTCCGACCACCGCGACTTTTCTAGTCAATCGTGCACCCCCTCCAAGGCTGCCCCTATTGACTACACTGTAATAGACACTGGGTCTTGACATGGCACCGCGGTTCGTTACCCGCAAAAAAGTGGCCAAGAATGATATATCTCTGGACGAAGTTGCCATGAACCCGTCAAAAGTTCGGGAAATTATCGATGTTTTCAACAAGGATACTACTCGCCTGCTGATTCTGAGTGGCCCTACTGGATCAAGCAAAAGTACGGTTCTGAGGGCACTGTGCAGAGATTCTGGCCGGCCTGTGCGCGAGTACGTGGATAAAGAATCCGGGTCCCCCGATTCGTTTGGCGATTTTCTGGTTGGCTGTAGCCTAGCCTCACCAAACACAATTGTGTTTGCGGACGAGCTGCCCAACCTTAGCCATAATAGCACCCTCGAACGGTTTATCGAGGCTCTCGAGTACTGGGTAGGTCTTTCTAAAGCGCCCATGCTGCTAATACCGTTCACGGAGATTGAGTTTGGCCAGACGTACGGAGAACTACTGATTGTGTCGCGGATATTTGCCAGGGTCCTAGACCAGCCCGGCGTTGAACACATCAAGTGTCAACCCATCAGCACTCGATTCCTATCAAAGGCCCTCAAAAGCTATACCAGTGATAGAGACCTCATTACGCGCCTGAGCTCGCTAGGGGATATCCGCCAAGCCATCAGCGGGCTAACGGTGCCCATCAGCGCAAAGACAGATACAAAGTTCTCCATTTTTCACCGGATTGGAAAAGTTGTTTGGGCCTCCAAGAACATTGACCCCGTGGATCTGCTCGATCGAGATGAATACGATGATCAATTCGATAGCCATGTGTTTGAGAATTATGCCGTTTGCAATGGTGCGTCCTTGGACCTGTCTGATTTTAGCAAATGTAGTGACTATCTCAGTCTAGAGGACGCGTTTCACCCCGGTCTAAGCTCGTTTGCGTTGCATACCCTACTCAAGACAGCCCCTAAACAAGGTGGGCGGTTTCATACCTGCGTGATGTCTAAACAGGGGGAGCTGAGGTATAACAAGCTTGATCTAATAGAAAAAATGAACCTCGAGCTTTTGTTTGTACGACAGGAATCAATGACCAGCGTTAAAGACCTACTTCTTAACCGAAGCTTGGGCCTCGTGAATGCTCCACCCAGAGCAGATATTTATTTAAGCGATAGCGACAGTGACTTTTAAAGGCTCTATAGCTACTGCAAATGTCAAAAATATATATAGACTAGTACCAGTACTATTGATGGTGTTGTAGATGCTGCCAAGGACTTAACTGTCTCGGAAACGGTGCATGGCTAAATGTTCTTTTACGTTGGCTTTCCAATAACTAAGCCTTGACAACATTCTCAAAGAAGTCGGGGTCCTCCTCAATCATCTCTTTGACGATATCGAGACCTCCCTGCAGCTCGCCATTGACATAAAGCTGAGGGAAAGTAGGCCAATCAGAGTATTCCTTTAGTCCCTGGCGCACAGCATTGTCTTTGAGAATATCAAAGAAGCCGAAACGGACCTGGTGCTCTCGCAGGATGCCAATCAGTTGCCGTGAGAACCCACACTTTGGCTCTGCGGGAGTGCCCTTGATAAAGACCATGACGGGAGCGGCGCTCACGAGTTTATGAAGACGGGCATTGAGATCTTCTTCTGTGTCTTCGGAGCGTTCGCTCTGAGGAGTAGCTGTATCACTGCCCACACCGGGGATACTAGCGACCTTGGGCTGGCCGCTGGCCTGCTGGATCGCCTCAGCGAGTGCCTTGGGCTGAGCACCCGACATCTCCTTGATAATACAGTTATTGCGCAGCAAAACAAAATAGGGCACAGCAGAGACATCAAGCATATCGCTGATATCTGCAAAAGCCTCGGCATCAATGCTCAGAAACTTAAACTGCGGGTATACATCTGAAAGGCTCGCAAAGACGCTCGACATGTGAGCGCAAGGCTCTGCCCATTGGGTATGAAAATACAGACAGATTAACTCCTCCGCAGTGGCCCCCTTGGTGATACTGTGGAATTGATCATCGCTCGTGATTTCAGTGACTGGCATTTAGGATGGTGTAATCGCCTTTGGGTTCACTGGGCCTCAAGGGTGGGCATCGGGCGGTCTTGTCTATTATCCTAAAAAGTGGATTAAATTTCAGATAAGCGTATATATTAGCGTACATATCGTGCTTTAAACCAATTTATGTGCTGCTCCCGCCGTTTATGCTCTCGCAACTCAAGCCCCACCCACTCATTAATATACCTCTCTTTTCTATGGCCCCTCCGATTTCGGTAGGGAAAGTCTAGGTAATCAAGCTTGCAGGAGAGCAGATGAATATAAAGTACAAAAATATACAAGTGAGATTAGAAAAAACAGATAAATAAGGCCAAAGGTTGGTGTAGGTCAAGCGTCAGTTGAGGGGTTAGGCTCCAGGGTTCCAAAAGCAGTCTAGGCGTCGCCAATAAGTCCCTGTCGCTCAAGCTTATCAAGGCGTTCTTTTCGGCGATTCTCTTGGCGAGCATGAGCGTTACGTTCCCAGTAAACCTCATCATCTTCCTCATGATCCTGAGAAAGTTCACCCTCTTCCGTCTCAAATATACTAGTAACCAACGGGTTGTTTGCAAGCTGGGTGTGGAGGCCGGGTCCAAAAGTCCATTTGAGATGTTGAATAATAAATAGCTCGCTCCAGCTTTTGATGGAAATCGATTTCGAGCGCGATAAGTTCATACGAGTGAGGCTCACTTGGTCCCTGTTGCCGGTCTCATAGCCATGAATAGTGTTCAATGCATCTCGCACAATGGATTTACGTTTATGTTGGTCTTTTTTACCACTGCGACGGGCACTCTCGGTAAGTAAAGCATGGAGAATATCACTGAGTTCAGAGGCATCGACATCCCGCAGCTGGTACTTTTCAAAAAAGATGCCTGTGACTTTGGTAGCAGCGATTCTGACTTCCTGGTCTTGAATCTCGAAAAATGGCGGCAGCGCAGGCACCAACTCCTCAATTGTTGCGTCGGCATCTTTGGCCAAAGTAACAACGAGACCAAGACCCATCAGGGCCGCGGCAGCAACGGCCGCTTCTTCACTGGTAGTGGACTCTGCGACACTAAATAACTCTTCGCAGAGCGGGTCCACATTGAATCCGCCCCCTCCATAGTTCATAAAAAACTGCAAGACGCTATACCCGGTAACCATCTGTGCACGTTGGGGAACTGACCCATCCTTGTCTTGGATGCGTTTCAAAAGACGGGGCACGAACCCGCCAAAGATTTCATGGATCCGGTCGAAATTGTCGTGCTCCTCATCGACCTCAGTGGCGGCAACCGCAAGGATTTGCAACGCAACCACAGACTCGAGCTCCGACCTTGCGCTCAGAAATGCCTTTGCAACGTTCTCAGCAAGACTCACATCAATCATATCGGGCTCATATTTATTGGCAAGCACTGAGAGGATTGTCAACAGAGAATTTTCGCGCTCTTCTAGCGAGGCCTTGCCACGGTCGGTGGCCAGCCACTCAACGGCGCTCGAATAGGCATCACGCTTGGTGGGTTCGCCCTGTGAAAGCGCCTCGAGGCGTGCATGAAGCTCATCGCTAATTACACCAGTTGTATACTCGTCTTTGGTAGTGGTTGGCGTTTGCGTGCCGGACCGCAAGGGAGTTCCAGCATAGCTCTTGAGGCCCTTGAGTTGATTCATTTTTGGAGTTGGGAAGGCAAAGCCGGGATGATGACCTAAAAAAACAAGTTTGTTGGGAGAATCTAGATGCACCCTTTCAAACTTTAATCATCCTACATTCTATGTACTGGGGCCGAGAATATCCTTGAATGAAACGTCTGCCGAGCCGCGCTCCAAAGGTTTTGGCTGTGCGTCACTGTGTTTCCACCCAATCATATAAATAATTCTAAATGTTGCGGGCACTGTTCCGTCTGCGTCGCCATGCATTTCCTTGTAAATTGCGTTGGCGGCCTGAAGATGCTCGCGAGTCACGATATCGGGACGAGAGGTGATTGCATTGCCCTCGCCCATGGCATTGAGGTCTTCAATTAGCGCAAACATGTCGGGATAGCTCACAATTATATCGTCCACATCAATAGTCAACAAATTGAATTTCGCCTGCTGCATCAATGCACCCATATCACGAACATCTGCGAGCGGAGACATGCGAGGGGCAACACGGCCATACCGTTCCATCTCGCTCAGTTGCATTGAGGTACGAAGCTCATACAAAGAGTCTCCTCCCAGCATGTTGGCGAAAAACATCCCATCAGGCCGGAGCATGCTCTCGATACGCTTCAGGCATCCGGGGAGATCATTCACCCAGTGCATGCTCAGATTCGATAAAACTGCATCCACCGTGTTTGGGCCAGTGTAAAAAGTCTCCTCGTCGGCAACCACGCGCTCAATGTCGAGAGTTTTATTGAATGGTGCGTCAACGTCCCGGTATAACAGCTCGGGGCACGAGTCGACCATTGTGATTTTTTTCAAACGAGACCGGGCAAGATTCGAATCTTCCTCGTTCCTGGCAAGCGCCTCTTCAAGACTACCGGCCCCCGATCCCAAATCAATCACCTGGTTGAAATCTCTCTTGATAAAGGCTAATCTCTCCATACTGCGTGTAGCGATTTCCTGACGCAAGTACTCAACCTGACGGCTACTTTGAACATTCAAGGCTGCCCTGCTACGCTGCATTACCTTGTGAGAGCGGTTAAACACCTCATACGCTGCCCTTGCAGCAGCCGAAAGTCTGACCATTACTCAAGGAGGGGACTATGAGGAAGGGACCCCTTTGACCTTGGGGCACTAGAGAGAAGAGTTAGAAAATGAGCCGATCTCCACTATTTGAAGGGGTGTTGCGTAAACCGAGGCTTTTATCCGAAGTTTCCAGTCTCATGACCGCAGTGGATAAAACGGTGCAGTTCTCAATTGACGATGATACAATCAAAATGCAGGCCTCGCGACAGGAATTTGAGGCATGGGTACGGCTCAATAACGAGACAATTTTCCAAAGCTCTGTCTTGAATAACCCTTTGCAGGTAACCATGTCGGCGGACAGCCTCCACAAGGCTCTTTCCAGCGACAATGGGGCGCCTCGCTCAGTACACTTTGTTGTGGAACGCAAAACGGCTGATGTGTTGGCCGTCACTCTAAGAATCAACGCGTCTTCATCTACTGAGCTTAGTGTGAGGCAGCGCCTGTATGCAAACGCGCTGGACTCTGCTAGTATACCACCAGAGCCCGACGTGAGTGGGCTGGCCACCGTCTATGTCAAACTCCGACGCTCGCAGCTCGACCACCTGGCGCGAATATCAGACCAGTATCGTCATATGACTTCAAAGCTCCAGATTGAGCTGAAACGTCACCAGTTTGACGCAGACACGGTCGAGTTGAGTCTCGTGGCTTCTCAGCCAGGACTCGACATAACAACTACTCTTGACGCTACTGCCGTGACATTGGCTCTATCACAATCCGACCCTTTCTCTCAGCCAGAACTTGGGGCTGCGCACATATCTGTTCGGTCTTCCGACTGGTGCTCGATGCTTCAAATCCGTAAAGCGGCGTCGGAAGTAGTTATTGGCTTATCTGACGAGCAAGTACTAGCAGTATACGCTACAATCGATGGTGTCGAGGAGAACACAGTTAGCTTTTATTTATATCAACAGCTAAGCTAAAGTAGTCTTGTAAATGCCTAGCGCACCCTCCATCGCAGACTCGCTGACTAGATGGACGCTGTAGATGATACTTCGAGGTTGTTGGCCCGGACATCCAAACAAACATACGACGATAGTCCTTCGCTTTTAACAGTAATAATTGATACACATGCATCTGGATGGGCATCCATTCCTGACTTGGACGCCCAGAAAGCCTTTTCATCCATCCTCGTATTTATAAACGCACATTTGGCCCTACGCACCGCCAACAAAGTGGCTATCCTCACATATAATGGTAGTGGCTCGAAGTTTTTGTATCCCAACGACCAGCACGAGCAACAGCGTCAAGATGCAGCTTCTCTAGAGGGAGAAATGTATGCTCCATTCAAGCTCGTGGACCAAAAGGTATATTCACAAATTCTAGCCCAAATGAATACAGACAGCCCCAATATTGTACCGGTAAGTGCTGCCCTGAGTCTTGCGTTGTGCTACAATGACCGCGTACTACGAGAAACGCCGGGAATGCGTGGTCGGGTATGTATTATCAGTGTGACCGAGGATATTGCCACCCACTATATCGCTACTATGAACTGTATCTTTGCTGCCCAAAAGTCAGATACTCCGATTGATGTGTGCGATCTTGTGGGCGGCAAGTCGTTTTTACAGCAAGCAGCTGATTTTACCGGCGGCATCTATATCAAAGTGGACCATGAAGGGCTTATACAGTACCTTCTGTCGGCATTCTCCATTGACACAAGCTTGAGAGAATATGTGAACCTTCCTACAATGCACCAAGTTGATTTTAGTGCTATTTGCTTCAGCTCCGAGAAGGTGATTGATATAGGGTACGTGTGCAGCGTTTGTCTATGTACAATGGAGAAAAGAATCCCTGTTTGTCCATTATGTGGAACAGAAACAGATTAGTCGGTGAGAAATGAGGGTTCGCCAGTACCTGATACTAGATTCTGTCAGAGCCTAGTTAGGCGCCTCTCAGTTAGACTTTGGACGCTCCATCGAGCGAATCATCTGCATTAAATGGGTTGGAATAATATAAAGAAAGTATGCTTTCAAAACTTCTCTAGAAAGCTATAAACGTACTGATTTACTCCGCAATAGATACACTAAAGTTTTATGACATCCATACCAAGAGGCTTCAACACCTATCCCACTCGCACCATTCGATTGAGCCCAAGAATTGCCTCGACCGCCCAGCCAATTGCATAGATCAGCTCGACGCCTCGCCCCATCCCGTCCCTACACCACTCAACGCGGCCAGGCTTGCTTCTGCGTAATCAGACACTTTAATGAGGTCGTTGACGTTCCGGAGATTTGTGGCTCAACTAACTGCCGAACACTATAAAATTCCTCGGGGAGATTTCGCCAAGATCTCTTCTCAAGACATTGACTTTTTTTCGAGCATTCTGCCGTCATCGGGTCTTGTGACCGAAAAAGATGATCTCGAGATGTTCAACTCGGACTGGATGCATAAATACCGTGGCCAGAGCCAGCTGATGCTCAAGCCCACCACCACTGAGCAGGTGAGCAAGATTCTCAAGCATTGCAACGACCGGCGTCTTGCAGTTGTACCTCAGGGAGGAAACACCGGCCTTGTTGGCGGATCGGTGCCTGTATTCGATGAGATTATCCTTTCCTTATCAGCAATGAATAAAGTCCGCTCTTTCCAGTCAGAAAGCGGTGTTTTAGAGGCCGATGCCGGGTGTATCTTGCAAAACGTTGACGAGTACCTTCGCGAGCGGGGCTTTATCTTCCCCCTCGACTTGGGAGCCAAGGGATCCTGCCAAATTGGTGGTAATGCTAGTACCAATGCCGGTGGACTGCGGCTTTTGCGTTACGGCTCTTTGCATGGCTCAATTCTCGGTGTCGAGGCTGTTTTGCCCAATGGCGAGATCTTTGATGGCCTGAGCTTACTCCGTAAAGACAACGCCGGTTACGACCTCAAGCAAATGTTTATCGGTTCAGAAGGTACTTTGGGTGTCATCACTGCTTTGTCGATCCAGTGCCCTCCTAAACCCAACTCTGTGAATGTTGCTTGGTTGGGTGTTGATTCGTTTGAGACCGTACAAAAAGTGTTTGTCAAGGCTCGTGCCGGTTTAGGCGAGATCCTCAGCTCCTACGAATGTATGGACAAAGGTTCCCTCGATGTTGCTGCCAAGTACATCTCCATCCCGGCTCCCCTTGAAAGCACTCACCCTTATAGCATTCTTATTGAGACTAGTGGCTCCAATGGCGATCATGACCAAGAGAAGCTCACGAATTTCCTCGAACAGGTCATGGAAGAAGGTCTTGTCGCCGATGGCGTTATGGCTCAAGACGAAACTCAGATTGCAAACCTGTGGCAGTGGCGTGAATTTATTGCCGAGGCCTCTGCAAAAGCCGGTGGTGTCTACAAGTATGACGTCTCCCTCCCCTTGCCAGTCATGTTTGATCTCGTTGAGGCCACAAAGAAGCGCATGGCCGAGCAAAACCTCATTGGTGATACTGATGAGTTCCCTGTTGTGGAGGTCATTGGCTATGGCCACATTGGCGATTCTAACCTGCACCTTAACGTTTGTGTGCGCGGTTACGACGAACGCGTGGAAAGGGCTCTCGAACCTTTTGTTTACGAGTTTGTTCAGCACCACAAGGGTTCCATCTCTGCTGAGCACGGCGTGGGGCTCCAGAAATCACACGCAGTACATTATTCCCGGTCACCTGCTGCTATCAAGATGATGCGTGAGCTCAAGAACCTCTATGACCCCAAGGGAATTCTCAATCCTTACAAGTATATTCAGGAGTAAATTCCGTGAAATGCTGTCTATCCAGAAAAAAAACAATTACCAAAAAGAGAATTATCTAGTTTTTTCACAGTACAAACAACTAGTCCTATAAATAATTAGCCCGCGTCTTCACTGACTCTGAGAACTTCAAGCTATCGAGGTGCGGTTTAAACTTGTTAAACACCGTGGCAAAACCGGTTTTTGCACACCCTTCGAGCTCTGGTAGTGGAACATCCAGCTCGCGGCCCACATTGGAGATGGTACTAAGGAGTTTGTCCAACCGGTCCATAGCTGCCCCGATATCTGCCTGTACATAGCCCATAGTATCTTCATCATAGCTGTGCTCCATTAAATTGGCGATGGCGGTGATTGCACTCTCTAAAATTGGCTGGTCGTAGAGAGCCAATGCGACCCTGCGAGAGTCTGTAGGCTCGAAAATTGCGCCGTACCTCGTTTTGAGAAGGTTTGACTTGATACTTTCCGCTCTTTTAGACATTTCCAGCTTGAGCGGCTCTAGTACTTCGACTGAATTAGCCTCACGCTGGATTTTCTGGACAAGCTGGTCGACCGCGCTGGGACGGTCCATCAAGACCGGCTTGTCGCTAATTTTAATAGTCCGGGGATCAGGCTTGGTGGAAAAAACAGTGGGTTTCTCCTCAATGGGTGCCTCTGCTTTAGGAGGAAGCAAGGCTACCAGATCGTCTGTGGCCAGAGAGATGTACGAGTCAAAACACTGGTAAATTTCCTTCCAGACTGGTTTGTTTCGTCCCGAGTCGGAGTAAATGTTTACTCTGCGCTCCTTGAACCCGGACCTCTGAGCAATATGCTGGAGCTCGAGCCATGCCTCCAGATTCGTGAGGGTACCTCTTGGGGCATTGAGACCATCGAGCAACGTGGCATTGGGATCATCAGACGCTTGCGAGATTGTTTTCCCATGATGAACAGGTCCACGGCAGTAATACGCATTGAATGCCTTGGCTGCAAATTGCCAGGCAAAGATGAGCACCGACCACTTGATAGGGGCTAGAATGAGGCTTCCAAATTTAGGCGGAGCAGTAGTACCTGCCACATGATAGCTTCCTACTGGACCAGCATAAAATGGAATCAGTACAATAGGTCTAAGGATCCAGTACAGAACTCGCAGCAAAAGCGTGCCCTGACTCAAGGCCAAGTTTGAAAGGGCGAATTGTTCAATGTTGCTGAAAAGGGCATCCTTTGGTGAGCTCTCATGGGCCTTGAAACACAGACGAGTCGAGTCTTGCCACGATTCATACAATGCGTACCCAAAAGCGACAACAGCAGCAGCAAACATGTTAAAGACGACATCCTCATTCAAGTACACAAGTGAATGACTTATTATACCATCTTTCAACGCCTTATTCAGTCCTCTAGCATTGCTAGGAATACTGGCAATCATCTCCACAGTGTAAATATCACCTCGAGGCCGAGCAACAGTCCAATAGTACACGGCTGACGATAGCGAGTAAAGTAGAAAAGACCGAGCAAAAGTTGCCGAGACCAGCCGATTATACAGCTCATTGAAGCGGCTCAAGCCACTAATAGTTGTGACATGTGCCGAGAGTTTGCGGTTCAGGGCCACAATGGAAAAAGAAATAAACATTGTAAGAGCGGTCTTTTTGGAGACGAAAATGAGCGCCAAAAGAGATACAATAGTATAAATTCTAAACAGGATAAAAAATCTGAACCGAAAGAGCCTCCCCATGAGGTCTTTGTACGGCTTGACTGCCTTTTTTGTCGACTTTGGCTGTAAGATCAGTCGCATGTGTAAGCAGAGGGATCGCCTACGAGTTCATCAAGGAAAATGGATGGTCGATGCCTGGAAATTGTAAATTTTTGCGTGATAGCAGGAGCTGATTGATTGAATTACAGGCTTATAACTCAGTACTTTGGGTATACTCGTTTTCAGGGGTGAAATTTTGGAAACCTTTGTAGAATTGTGAAATTAATACACCAATTAAGTCTTCATTAATATTTGTAAATCACCAAGCGGCATGTATGGCTGGTTTGTGTACTTTTTTGTTTGGTCCAAGAAGAGCCAAGGGTGGGTAGTTTTGTGTGCCAGATGAGATGCTTGATCGCACTCCTCTTGGACCAGCCTACAATTGATCTATAACCCCCAGGTGATGTTCCCTTTGTCCTTTGTTATACTACTAAGTTGCTATATAGTTGGCTAATTAAAGATAGTGAAGAAGTCCTCTGTCGATTGATGTTTGAAGGGAGCGCAATTAGCAGGAGCTGCACTGGTACTGGCAAGGAGAGCCACAAGAGCAGCAGGTGGTGCCGCAAATGTTACCACCACACTGGTAGCAGACATTGTAGCTGGCCATCTTCATAGCCCAGAGGTACTTGAGCTTAGCAAGGAGGAGAAAGCCACGCTTGTCGAGGTTAGCGACCTCACCGACATCACGAGTGGCAATAGAACTTCCCTGCTCCTTGGCGAGATCAAGAGCGAGGTTGAAGTGATCCTCATTAACGACAGGCTCATTAATAGCGAGGGCAGTGGCAAGAGTGGAGAGGATGGCAGTGAACTTCATTTGTGCTTGAATTCCAGCCAAGTGGTGCGGTTATATACCCCATTTGAGACAGTTTGTTAGTCAATTTATATTATTTTATCAGGCATGAGTTCATTCAGAGCCATAGGCGAGTAACGGTTACATGAAGGCGGGTAACTATATCGCTCGAACAAATTAATTTGAATTTCACTCGGTATGATTTGCTTGGTCTAAAGTAAGAGTAGAATGAGTCGAGTGACTACTCCATCCCTCATGGTAAACTTCTCTGTGGCCGCGACAACTTTTGTCGAGCTCCAAATTCAGCCCACGGTAATTCAATAGACCGGAAGGGTGTTCTCAAAGGCGTGAGTGTGTCTATTGGGCTCTAAAACCCGAGCAAAGAATGGTGGGTTGAATTTCTCGATCACATTAAAACGCACTAGCACCATGCTACAGTGCGTATGCATGCAAGCGTTTGTGCATGGCTCAGACCCACGTAGCCGCAAAGTTATAATTCCATAGCTTACGGGGTGAAATATCTTGGAAAAATCGAGAAAGATTGAGGCTAAGTCCTTTTTTTGTGTTGAGGCTCCGAGATAAGGCGACTAGCTAACCCTTGGGGTGGATGTCCCAATGGGATACTATCCGTTTTTGGTCAACGGGTGCATGTAACCACATAACGCTGCATGCTAATCAGCTGTAAGCTTGAGTCGACTCTAGTCATAATGGCATGCCTAGTAATGAGAGTTCTTTTATAAGTTCTCGAATAAATATAAATAACAACTACAATTTCGAGGGCTACATGTGAACAAACCAGATAGGACAGCGAGGGAGCAAGCACGCAAGCAGCCGCGCAAATCTAATCTTATATATCAGATATCACCTAGCTCTGTTTCAATCAAACGAGCTACATCATAGTTCATTAACTCAAAAGAGTCCATACGGTCCGAGGTGGGCCCATCTGAGCTGTAAGGAGTGCTCCCGGCTGTGTGAGTAGTGGGAAGCCCTCCTGCCTGTGTCGCGCATGCGTCCATGATGTCGGCATAGTTGTCGACTTTGGAAGTCATTAGCTCCATGAATTTTTCGTTGAGAGGCATACCGCGTTCTCTCATTGTGCTTGCTATCTTGCGAAATAAAGCACTGTCCTGCCTGATGTCTCTACTCTTGAGTTTGAACATGACCGTATTCACGCAGAGCAAGGCAGTGACAATCATGACATCAACATGTACAGAAGTGCACTGGTCATAGCAGCGCATATACGCGTGACAAAGTTTGAGGAACTGTGTTCCAGTCCTGCGGATCGAGTGACTGGGTGACATGAGCGCAGCAATACGGTTTTGGAGGTCCGACGTAGCTATACCCTTTGATTCCTTGAGAGCTGCTACTTGAACTGGAAACATGGCTGCGAGATGATCCTGAACGGATGCTGGTGTGAGGGCACACATGCGAAAAATTTGGAGTCGAATGTAGTAAAACACCGAGAGGGTGAAGAAAATCAGCATGACAACGGCTCGGTCGTTTTGATACATGTCGTTGAACTCCTCTAAAATTGAAAGCGGGTTGGCATCGGGTGACCAGTTTGGGTGAACCGCTTTCCACCAGTTGTCGAGGTCTTTCAGGGCGATGAGTGAGTGACGCACTAATTGACGCACGGATGCGCCCTCAGCGGCACTCGAGCAAGTGGCTTCATATAAATTATCATAAATCCCAAACAAATCAATGTAATGCTTGCTACCGTTCACCAACCGGATACCGATAAGGGTCGGGATGTGCTTTGATATTTCACTCGCGTCCATTGTGGCCGCGTACCCGAACCGCAATAAAACACTACGATTAATAGCATATGAGAACCAAAATAGTGATGCCAAGTAGCTCTGCTTTTCCACTGAGCACGCTACGTAGACGGACCTGCGGTGAAGTCCTAAATCGCGGCAGATATCAACAGCGATTCGGCTCAGCATGATTTGGGTTTCAATATTTATCCAGCAAACATTAGTTCCAAAGAAAAGCATCAGAATAGCCCGGAGCCTTGCCTCTGATGCCGGCTGAAGCACTTGCCTCATGGCGTGCCGCACTCCGCAATTCATCGCCCATCGCAGAAACCTGAGTCTGTCTGTACTTTCCGGCCCTTTAATTGCACTTTGTTTGTTATCATTTGCTAAAACGCATGTAAGCGTACCATAGAATAGCGCTGCCGTGGGGCCCTTTGGGTTGAGATCGAGAAACTCCTTTGCAGGGACCAGAAGCTTAACGGAATCGTCGAGCGAGTTGTATTCCTCGGTGTTACAGAGTTCTCTAGCTCGAAGAATATGCTGTGAGGGCTCTGTTGGCGGCGCTGGGTCAAGAGACCAAATGTCGCCCAGCTCGGACTCACCAGCATCTACCATTAAAAGGTTCAGCTGTGTAGTGGTGTCACGGTACTTGATGTAAAGATCAGGTGCAATGCGTTGTTGGAGTATTTTCTGGTACCTCGGGCTCAGAATCTCGCCTGCCAGGTTTGAGTTGTATAGGGGATCATCCATTGGGCTCAGCTTGATACGTCTAGTACCGAATTCGGGGTCCGTATCGTTTGCTCCCCCATCTGAATCCTCGTCTGAGCTCGGAAGAAGATTGCTTTCTTGAAAAATACGCTCAACCAACGACTCAATGTGGTCAACTTGCTCGGACAATGGCCGCGTTTGCTTGGGCCGGGGGAATCGACACGATACCATCAGGTAGCGGCATGATCCGCAAGGACTCTCGCCGTCGCAGCGGGTCTTTCGCCGTCGGCATTGCTCGCACGCTACTGATGTGCGCATCTATCGCCTTTAATATTTCTAAGCCCACACAGGTTATCGGCGACACCCCCGACCCCCCTCGAGCCCTCCCAAGAGTGTGAAGGGTGCCCCACCTCCCGACTATTAGCCACACCACACAACATGCCCGTGCAGCACAGCTCGTTTAATGGTCTTCAGGATGTTCCCACTGTTGGCAAATTTGCCCTTTTACCGCTCCGTACCAAATTTCGCGGACCGGCGTACCCTACAGAGGAGTATGATATCGTAGACGAGGTGCTGGAGCTGTTTCGAGTCAACTCGTTCTTTCGCAACTTTGAGATCCAGGGAAACGCCGACCGCACACTCTTGTATGGAATTTTGTTTGTGAATGAGTGTTTGGCCAAGATCAGAGCCTCGAGCCCGCCCATCAATGAAGCAAACAAGCAGCTCAATATCATTGCTAGTGACAACTTCAGTATCCCTGGTGAGCCCGGTTTCCCCCTCAATGCCATCTACTCAGTGCCGCACCCCCATGATCAAGACACATTGAGGGCTTACCTCTCGCAATTCCGTCAAGAATTGGCCCTTCGCCTCCTGGGCTATGTCTACCAAGAACCCACCCCTAGCAAGTACTGGCTGGCCTTTACTCGTAAACAGTTTATGGGGTTGAGCTTAAAATAGTCTATGTATATTATATGAACAAGTAAAATAGAGTTGGAGGCTGCAAGGCCCGGCGATTGTACCACAAGAGGCAAGGCAGTGAAGGTACGATTGCCTCGTGGATATTAGGCGGTGTAGGGCTGGAACCCTAACGCATACAAGCACAAGCATCTTTCATACTATACCCCTTTTATGCCAGCTTAATCTCATCACAACCAAGGCATCCTCTCATATACTCTCTGCTGGTCACCACAATCTCGTTGTAAATCACATACTTTGGGGTCTCCTCTGCTAAGCTGCTAGAGGGATGAATAAATATTGGAACGCTTGTAGATAGTGATGTATAAAACGCACCATTGTTGCTGATTTTCGCGATATTCGTGACGTAGCCCGAACAAAATGCACGGCGAATCGCGTCCAAGCCATCTTTGGTCTGCTCATTGTCGGCCAATAATCGTTGACATAGTTTTCTCAGCTGCTTAACCACGTTTCTGACCCTCAGCATTACTTTGTGCTGGACATAATTGTCAAAACACCACCGTGGCGAATAATCGCTCGCAACCCAGAGATTGTAGACGTGCAAGAGCGTCGGGTGGTCACCTCCAGGCTGCTGAAGCACTTTGTGTGCAGTGTCTGCCTCCTCTTTGCGCTTTTTGGGCCGGTAAAACACTTGGCCTAGCTCCCCCAGCATTGCAATGATAATCAATACGCTATTGAGGCAGCCCAATCTGTGCGACTCCAGAATAGTCTTGGCCATTATCGGCTCAACTGGCAGCTCTATCATTTTTCTGCCGGTTTTCGTGAGCTTGCACTCTTTGTTCACCGCTCCCAGAGAGTAAAGCACCTGAAGTGCCTGCACGAGGGCATCTGGCGCAGGCTTATCGATAAAGTCAAACTCAAGCACATTTTTCACGCCAAATGACAACAAAAGAAGTACTACGCCGGCCAAGTTCGTCCTGAGAATCTCAGGAGTGGGCTCGAGAGGCAACTCCTTGAAGGCAGACTTGGGGTAGAGACGGTAGCATTCTCCGCGTTGTACGCGTCCCGCCCGCCCGGACCTTTGCTTTGAAGATGCTTGCGAACATTCTACTGATGTTAAAGAGTCCATCCCGCTTCTTGGGTTGAACTTTTTCACTTTAACAAACCCCGGGTCAATAACGTATACAACACCCGGGATCGTCAGGGAGGTCTCAGCAATATTTGTTGCCAAAATGATTTTGCGGCAATTCTTGGGAGTGGGCTCGAATATCCGCTGCTGCTGCTGTGCAGGTAAAGTAGCATACACAGGGCACACCACCAACTCCTTGATTGAATCTCCCAGCTTGTTGCGGGCATCAAGCAAATGTTCTTGTAACGTTTCTATCTCGTCTTGGCCGGGTAAAAACACAAGAATATCGCCTAGCGTATCGCTATCGTTCTCGCGCATGTGAATCTGAAAAATCGTCAGGAGCGCCGCGCGTAGATAGTCGGGTTCTGGGCTCTTTGTATAAAACGTATCGACCGGGTAAAGTCTTCCAGGCACCTCATACACTGGTGCATCAAAAAAATCGCGAAATTTGGCAGTATTCAGGGTTGCAGAGGATATCACCACTTTGAGGCCAGGGCGCCGTTTACAAACTTGTTTAAGCAGCGTCAGAGTGATGTCTGTGTGTAGTGTGCGCTCATGTGCTTCGTCAATCATGATTGCATCATATTCAGAAAGGTCTCTGTCGGCCAAAAACTCACGCAATAGTATACCGTCAGTGACAAACTTGATTTTGGTGTTTGCATTTGACTTATCATCAAACCGGACCTTGTACCCCACATCTACTCTATGAGGCTGGTTTGAGAACTCACTAGCCACTCGCTGAGATACAGAGATGGCTGCCAATTGCCTCGGTTGCGTACAAACTACTTTGCCGTACCGGGTCAGGTATTGAGGGATCTGGGTGGTTTTACCTGAACCAGTTGTACCACAGATGACCGATATTTGATTTGACTCTATGAAATCGAGAATCTCCTGTTTATGAGATACAATCGGCAGCTCGGGGTCGTTTAAGGATTCCAAGGGTTCAGATACGGATTCCGCAGTAGGAGCTTTAAATGACTCTTTAGATTCTCCGTTTGGTACATCAGGCGCTAGATCCTCGGTTTCAAAGTCTACTTTCTCATACACAAAGTCATATTCCATTAAACAGAGTTAGATGGGGGAAAACCAAGTGCGCCACAAGTGTGCATAAAAGTACTTTAGGTATTAAGAGTATAGGCAGGAGTATCAAGTTTCTAAAAGTTATAGGCAGAGAGTGATGTGCTTCCTCCCTGTGCTCGCTTCATCTATGAGCCCCGCACGTCACAGAAAGTAGTTTCAATGCCTGGAATTCAGGACTATCTAGTGCATAGATTATTATATATTTTAAACCTTAGCGGTTAGACTTAGCGACACGCTCAAGCTCATCCTTCTTCTTGATAGCGTAAGAGTTGGGGGAGCCCTTGCCAGCGTTAATGAGCTCCTCAGCAAGACACTCAGCAATGGTCTTGACATTGCGGAAAGAAGCCTCACGAGCACCGATGGTGATGAGGGCAATAGCCTGGTTGACACGACGGAGAGGAGAGACATCGACGGCCTGACGACGGACGGTACCGCTGGAACCGACACGAGTGGTGTCTTCACGGGGACCGCCGTTGACGATGGCATCAACAACAACCTGGAGAGGGTTCTGGTCAGTGAGCAAGGAGATAATCTCGAGAGCGTGCTCGACAATGCGGACAGCCTTAAGCTTCTTACCGTTGTTACGGCCGTTCATCATGAGAGAGTTGGTCAAACGCTCAATAATGGGGCACTGGGCCTTGCGGAAACGCTTAGAGGCGTAACGGCCAGCGGTGTGAGGAAGATAAGTGGGGGTGCGGATCTGAATGTAATCGGCGAGAGAGATGTCGTTGATCTCAATATCCTGGAAAGACCACTTGCCGAAAAGCTTGATCTCACCGGCCTCGGTGAGCTCCTGGGGGAGGGTAGTGAAGGCAACTTTCTGCTCAACTTCGGTCATGATGATACTTGAAATTTCGACGTGGATATGTGATTGAGTGGGTGCGGTTGGGTATAGGGTTGAGCCCTATGTTTGATGAGTAAGAGCCACGATTTAATCAAAGGGTCTTAATGGGGGTTTGTTTGGAAGATGATGATGGGGTAACTATTTGAATAAATAACGTAATCAATTATAAAGAGGTGCTTTAATCGATAAGGTCTGGGGATATCAAATAACGCATTCAGCTGCTGTTGGCGCCAGCATCCTGAGAATTGGCGCCAGGGTCTTCCTGGTCTTGAGGCGCGGACTCTTCAGTATCTTCCAAGCCGTTGATAGCGTGTAGCAGAGGAATAGCGTTGGATAAGAATATCTTGGGCACAGGGAACGAAGCGGCGAGGCCAGCGACTGCAGTCATGGCAGGAAAGGTGGAGATAATTTGCATGTAGCGGGATTGTTCACTCTGAGTCATGTTTATAAAGATTCGTGTTTGTTAAGTAGTGGGGACTAGTCATTATATAGTTAATTTAGATTTCCTAGATGGGTAATGTGCGAATTTGGAATCACGCGTATGAGGAAAGTGGTATTAGTGACTGCATCGAGGGGCAGCACTGATTGGTATAGATTGAATAAAACTCCAGATGCAGCTGGTGCAAGACCATCTGGGTTTAATTGACCCGAAATACAGGTGAGTGCTCATTATAGACGTCAGAGTAGATGGGGCCATTGAGGATGCAGATAGGCTGGACTTCGATGTTAGACATTTGATGGTTTGGCGGTGGGCCCCCCTGAGCTACAAATACTTTTCCAGAAGCCTTGCATATGGCTGCAGGTTATTCATGCGGTTTGTGGCTTGAGGGTGAAACACACAGTACGAGCCGCTTATCTGGAAAAAAACTTGGAAGCCGGGGCTTTATCAATACTTTCTTCTCTCTAGTTTATGTTTATTCTGATTTTTCCATGGCTCTTGATAAGAATCCACTATAGAGACCATCGCCATTTGACTTATCCCAAAAGGGCAACTGCGCAAAGTAGGACCACACCCGTGGTTAAGCGCATAAGCATTAGGCATAAGCTAGAATATTTTCAAGGGCCATTTTAGTTCAAACTAGTGCATTGAATCAAGGAGTCTACGGCTATAGTGTCATGCCTCGGTCACTTTCACGGCAAGAGTGTAGAGGGCTCCGTCCCATTTTGCACATCATGAGTACCTCATCACGCACGTTGCGCTTTCAAGTCGTGTTTGATATCGTGTGCCTATTCTCAGAGGGTCTCATTTAATTGATATAGGATAGTCTCATAGTCTTGCACAACCCCACCTATATCAGAACTCGGGTGGATTATCATCACGGTATTACACTATATACATATGCAGTAAGATCAGAGCTCCATATTATCCACTGGCCTCCGCATTTGTTCCCTGGTTCCCTACATCAAGGTATTTTTTGAAGGCCTCGTGTTCATTTTCACTATAAGGACGAGGGCCCAGAATACGAATTAAATCAGCCCGGGTAAGGACTTCCTTGGATAGCAATTCCTCAGCCACGGCCTTGACTTGGTCCTTGTGTTCAGTGAGCAATTTGTAACAATGGTCGTGGGCAGTGTTGATAATCTTCTTGACTTCGGCATCAATAACAGCATCGGTTTCCTCAGAGTATGGCTTTTGAACGGCGCCGGGCTGATTGGAGAAGTGTACGGCACCCAATTTCTTTGAGAATCCATAGTCCATAACCATACCTTTGGCAATAGCGGTAATTCTCTTGAAATCGTCCGATGCACCAACAGTCACAGATGGGAAGAAGATCTCCTCCGAGGTACGACCGCCAAGAGCGACCACAATCAAATCAGTCATACGGTTCTCGGTTGTGATATTATTGTCTGAGGGTAAAAGCTGTGCGTACCCA
Organism: Wickerhamiella australiensis; assembly: GCA_030579635.1. Classification (NCBI taxonomy): domain Eukaryota; kingdom Fungi; phylum Ascomycota; class Dipodascomycetes; order Dipodascales; family Trichomonascaceae; genus Wickerhamiella; species Wickerhamiella australiensis. Next base: position 29,681 of record JAKTRM010000012.1, on the reverse strand, counting down.
AGAGCGGCCGATCCATGGGGTACAATGGTGACCTTCACAAGAGGGTCAGCATACCGCAAAAACCAGCCGGCGACGGCATGGCCCGCCTCGTGATACGCGACAATCTTGCGCTTCTCCTTGGGGAGTACACGAGAGCGGCGCTCCAAACCAGCAATGACACGGTCAATCGCTTGCTCAAAATGACCCATGTTCACCAGAGGCGAGTTGGAACGAGCAGCAGCTAAGGCGGCTTCATTGCAGCAGTTGGCAATATCTGCACCGCTGAAACCGGGAGTCATTGCAGCAAGTTTTCCTGGAAGTTCATCGATTGAGCCATCATAGCGAATATTCGCCAAGTGGACCTTGTAGATATCCTTGCGACCCTCCAAAGTGGGCAAGTCAATGGTGATGTGACGGTCGAATCGACCGGGGCGGAGTAAAGCTTTATCAAGAACGTCTGCGCGATTGGTGCCGGCCAGAACAACAATGTGCTGGTCAGAGGAGAACCCGTCCATCTCTACCAAAAGCTGGTTGAGAGTAGCTTCACGCTCGTCGTTACCGCCACGAATATTAGCGGCACTACGGGCTTTTCCGATAGCATCAATTTCATCGATCCAAATCATGCTGGGGCTCTGCTCTTTGGCCTTTTTGAACAGGTCACGAACACGAGAAGCACCCACGCCGCTAAACATCTCGACAAATTCGGAACCAGAAACACTGAAGAACGGCACACCTGCTTCACCAGCAGTAGCTTTAGCCAACAAGGTCTTACCAGTACCGGGAGCACCGCTTAGGATAGCACCTCTAGGGATCTTGGCGCCGAGTCTCTCGTATTTCTCGGGGTTCTTGAGGAAAGATACAAATTCCGTAATCTCTTGCTTAGCTTCATCACATCCAGCGACGTCCTTAAACTTTACATTGACATCGGTTTTGGGGTTGAAGACTTGGGCCTGAGTCTTGCCGATACCGAAAACACCTCCTTGGCCACCAGGTCCACCCTGGCGCTGGCCTTGGGCTTTTTTGGCCATCCAGACAATAAATCCAAGGAATAAAAGGGTTGGCAAGAGACCGAGAGCAGCCATCATAAAAGATCCTTCCTCATGGTAAGAGACAGGGATCCGGTCTTGAGCAGCAATCCTCAGTGAGTTTTGAGCTTCAATCAGGTGACGTTCGAGAGTATCGACACTTCCAATAGTAAAAGCACAAGAAGGGGTGTCAGCACCGCGAGTGTACACCTTGACTACTGAATTGTTGATCACTTCGAGCCGCCCCACCAGGCCCTTGTCGAGGTACTGGGCCTTGAATTCTTGGTATGTAATTTCAGGAATAGATTCACTGCTCATGAAAAACGAAGTGAGGAAAATCGCACCCACCAGACCCCATAAAAACTTGGTTGCATCGATCTGGATCTCAGTGACTTTGGGTTCACGGGATGATCCCGATGAGGAGGAAGAGCTCTTCTTTGGCTCGCTTTTGGGGTCCTCAGATTCACGTTTCTTGGACTGCTCTGCTTCACGATTTCTCCGTTCAGCTTCTTTGCGGAACCGTTCAAATTGACGGTGAAAGTCATGACCTTTATCAGCCTCGGGGTCGCCTCGGGATTCACGAGGATTCTCACGGGGGCCACGCTTGCGAGGAAAATTAAGCTGTCTTGTTGCAGAGATACAACGGACCCAGGGAGCCGCAAGTGGCTGCCTCAAGGCTCGCAATCCGATCCGTAGCATGGGAGCTGAGTAAAGGGTGACAAGCCTAGTAGGCCCCACCAGGAGAAGGATCTGGGAGGACTTGTGGAGACTTGTGGAGACTTGTGCGAGTCAATACTGACAATCAGGCACCTGACATCAAGGTTGCAGAATCTTTTGTGAGATGTAAACTCTCAAATTCGGCTCTCTTCCAGCTCCCCTCTTAGTCCACCCCGCTCAACCTGTTTGTGAAATTTGTAGATTCTTTATCGTGTACATTAGAAAATTAGATATTAATTAAAGCGACGGTATGTACGACTGATTAGGGCTCGGGAAACCAAACTCAGGGAACAATTCCGCCGCGAGACTCTCGAATTCAGTGCCGATGCCGAAATCTCTATCGGTCCATCCGCCATCGACAGCCTCTTTTGTTTCCACTTTAGCCCGTTGGGTTCCTTCGCCGTGTGGGCTCAGCTTCTTTTGCCACATGTAATCGATGATGTCCGCTGTTGAGCAGAAGAGCTCTTGAGTTAGTGCGCAGAGCTCGTTTGGATCCTTGATGTCCTGGCGTAGGCACTCACTTGTTTCACGCAGCAGCCGTGCATCACTCTGGCACTGCATACCAGTTTGTAGCACACTCTTCATGAACAGTGTGCTTGCAGTATTGAGGAAATCAAATGCCCGACCGCTGGTGGCAAGTGCCTGCTCAGGGTGCTGGATGGTCCAGTTATCCAGTCTGAGCAGCTGCCGCGCTGCTTCTGAGCATATGTTCATGGAATTGAGAATCCGACTAACGCGACGCTGAATCTCTCCTGAAGATATGTCGTCTGTTCCCTGGTCTGGTGTCATGCCTTCTCTTGAAACTTCACTCTCAGGTGTATTCTGAGACGTGGCTGCAGCAAATGCAGTGGGAAACATACTGCGCAGCTGCTTTTGAGTACTCGCTGGTAGTACAGCCGTCATGCGATGCACGCAAATCGTCAAGTAATAGTATGACCCCATCAGTCTAATAATTCTATCACGTTTTGCTTGCTGTTTGGGGTCGTCGGTTACTTCTTGTGCTTCAAACTCAGGTGCGCACTTGATAAAGGGCTCGAGCTCATCATACCATTCCTCCAGTTTTTGATCACAGGCCATAATATCCCTCACTAGCTGTCTCACTGACCGCCGTTCTGCGGAACCGCTACACAGCCTTTCATAAATCATATCATAGAGCCGGAATAGCTTGACAGATGGAAGTAGATAGCATAAGTCTGATGACCGTGGTTCGGGCTCTGGGAACGCAGTACTGATTTGAGAAAAAGACATGGTAGGCGGGCACCCAATACGAAGAGAGATGGCACGATCAGAGCAGTACGCAAACCAAAACAGCTTTGTGTATCGTTGGCGGTCTTCTGGGTTTAGGCTGGCGTAAAAAGATCGTCGATTGAGGCCCAAGTCTGCACAAATCCCCATACACCGCCTTGAGAAGAAAATCTCGACTGAAGCGGGCATAGAAGCGATGATTGAGCTAGACAAGAGAGCCAAAAGCCCCCTAAGAATAGTCAAGTTTGGTCGGAATACTGAAGAGTTGAGTGCCCCATGGATCGCATGCTTAAATGCTCGTGCCGTCTGCTGAGTGTTATAGTGCGAGGTATCGTTTGAAAATAGCAGTTCAAGCCCAGGAACTTGTTTACCAAGCACCAGCGCAATTGTCGCATGGAAAAGTACACTAGTTCCAGCGTAGGGCCCGAATTTTTCTGTGGGCATCCGTTGTATGGAGGTAAACTCCTCCTTGGTAATTAAGACATTCATGCTACTCAATCCCGTGGAGTTTAAAAAGTTTTGAACATATTGGATGCTCTGAGAATCCACAGGAGGGCTAGGGATCGTGATATCAAACAACGGAAGCTTTTCCAATGTGCGATGGTTGAAGGAATCAGCAAACTGGGTAATGCGCTCCCTCAATCGATCAAAAAGAGGTCCGTGGCCCACATAATCGCCCATTCTGTCCATGTATCGTGTTGATAACACCACACAGCTGAGTCCGTGTGAGTAAATCGGATCTTCCAGTGGGGTGGGATAAAAACGTGCAGAAACAACGTCGGTGGCGTTGACAGGATCGCGCGAATGCCGGTCCCCGAGCTCGTCACTTTCGCTAATATCACTTTCCATAGCATTGTCGTGATCGCCGTCCTCCAAAACGCGCTCCAGCATGCGTTCGATCCGGCTAAGCCTGGCGCTCACGTCCAGCCTATTGCGCTTGGGTGCGGGCGTCTGGGCTTTGCGCGGCATATTATAGATACACTCCGCATTTGTGCTGATACAGTGTTTGCATTTGGGAACGCCAGTGTCGCATCTAATCTTTTTACGGCGGCATTCAGTGCACGCTATCGAAGCTCTTGCCCTCCGTTTCATTAATCAGCTCGCAGACTCACGATCTCAGTGTGTGTGGGGTTTGGTGATGACTCTTAGAGGGAGGTTGCCAACTATGAAAGCCATAGTTTTTTGAATTGGGGGCGAAGAATGTTTTTTATAGTGGAGACTAGATTTTTTTTCCAGTAGAAGCTAGAGCTTTTTTCCAGAGAACTACGCATATAGCTCTGTTTCTTTGTGGTGGGTGAGGGCGTCCATAACTTTGTATTAATGAAACTCGTAAACCATTTTCTTGCGCTTGAGTGGTCAATTGCCCTGCAAATAGTTTATTCGAGGTGAGAGCTATATCCCGCAACCTTATATAAATAGAATAGCCGTAATGTTTCGTGCCTGAGTGTGCGTGCATAATCAGCATCCAAGCGAAACCCTCAACGCAAGTCCCAAACATAGACCGTTGAAAATTATGCCTGAGAGCTTGTTAGCAGGCCAGCTTGGGGCGCTCAAGGGCTATTGATTCCATGCTGTACACCAAAAAGACCAAGCATTTGCTTTTAGTAAACTAGTCAAATTCAATTCCCATATATCTATATTAAATCTAAGAAGAAAGGAGAGCCTTGAACTTGTCGTAAAGGGAGATGACACCGGCACCGGCGACACCACGGAGAATGTTGGCACCGCAGCCCTTGAAGAGGGAGCCAAGACCCTCAGCAGCGACAATCTGCTTGAAAGCGTCAAAGGAGGACTTGTAGTGGACCTTGGAACCGGAGGTCATCATCATACGACGACGGACGGTGTCAAGGGGGTAAGAGGCGATACCGGAACCGATGGTAACGGCCCAACCGAGAAGGAAGGAGGCAGCAAAGTTGTCCTTGAGAGTACCGACAAGCAAGATAGGCTTGAGGGAGTCGTAAAGACCAAAGTAAAGACCACGGTAGACGACGATACCGACGACGGAGGGACCGAAACCACGGTAGAGACCCTGGATACCATCAGTGGCGAGGGTCTTGCGGTAGACATCGATCAAACCGTTGAACTGACGCTCACCGGTACCCTTGGCGGACTTGGCGTCGTTGGCGAGACGGGTACGGGCGTAGTCCAAAGAGTAGACAAAGAGCAAAGAAGTGGCACCGGCGGCACCACCAGCGGCGATGTTCTTGGTGAACTTGGCGCCGTAAGAGTCGGTGGGGGCAGCCTTGAAGATGGCCTTGAACTTGTCCTTGAAGGCAAAGTTAAGAGCCTGGGTGGGGAAGTAACGGAGGACGTTAGCGGTGTTACCACGCCACAAAGAAACAACACCCTCATCAGCGACGGTGCGCTTGAAGCAGTCACCGATACCGGCGTACTTGTGGGAGAGACGACCCTGCTTGATCATTTCGTCCTGGTTCTGGATAAGCAGCTTGATACGCTCAATGGGGGCAGCGGCAGTCTTGGAGACTGCAGCGGAGACACCGCCCATGAGGAAGTCAACAATGAAGTTGGACTGAGCTTTTTCAGACATTGACAAACTTCACAAAGTGCGCGTGGCCATGCTTATATACTTGTAATTTAGATAATCAGCCGCAGATTTTTCACTCCAGTGGCCTTATCTTATTGGTCGGTTGGTACTGCATAGGGGTAAGGGTCCTTGAAATGTATACCCCAATTTTGGCCATTTTTACAAGTCCTATACTTGTCGTGTTGCAGTTAGAATATCCCCTGGGCTATCGCGATTTATTTTGTAATTGACGCGCCGTCATTCAAGTGGTACAGTGATTTCTTGTTTGAACTTGATGCATTTTTCACATGCGGCCGATTGTCTGAACCGCCGCCAGACCTCGCGACATGGCTTTTTCCTAGCTTGATTAAGCCACTTCTTCCCAAGAAGAACACTTTAGTCTCACATTTACGCGTCCAGTCTCGGCGCCCTCATGTCTATAAATCCCCTCGCAGAGGCCGATGCACATGCATGCACACGCGACCCGCTCCCCGTGCTCCTCCTCCGTTTTCGTCTGTCGCAGGCTGATAAGACTGTGTTTGGATAATTTAAAAGTACTATTGGATCTACATTAACCCAGCCATATTACGATAAATAGTTTTGGCCGTGTTTTGGTGCTAGCTACGTAGCGATAAATTTTCTTTTTTTTTTCTGCCATGCCTACACCTGCTGTCTCCACACCCCCTTTGGTCCTTGATACCTCGCCAATGGATATTTGCTGAAAGAAAAAGCACCCCGCCCTTTATAGTTACGCAGACCTTTAACTTATTTAAATTGGTTGTAATTGCTGTCTTGGACGCTCTCTACCAGTGAGGCGATGTCAACTACAAAAAAAAAATTACCATTGCCGAGCTATGAGTTTCGTCGCCTTGTTTACTACGTTCAGTGCTCTAATGTAGAAAAAAAGTATATACGCAGCTGAACCGAATGGCTATTAGACATATATTGAGACTCCAGATACTAATCCATCAAGATGCTATTTCTGCTGTGTCTGGGCCCCAATACTTTCACCAAACCTTCACCCTGAGGCTTCGTGCCTGGCTGATCACATGGTATCGCTTCACGAGACGCGCGGGCAAGGGTAGGTGTAGCTTAAAAGTCCGAAAGATGTATCATGTAAAGAATTAATTAGCTGTGTGGTAGTAAATAGGGAATTATGGTAATTTATTTTCGGGAATACATCTCCCTAGCGTTTCATATCAGGGTTCTTCTTTGGCACGCGTGATAACGCGCCAAACATTGAAGCAACTCTATTTGGTCCATGCTGGATAGCGCCTCTTAGGGTTTGCTGCGATTGTGAGCGTCTGATGGCTGAGGCAGTGGGTCTGGCATATGACGGAATATGCTTGGGTACACTGGGGAGCTCCAACTGTGGCCGCAGTTGCGACCCTTTGGAGCTACTAAGAGGCGGTTGAGCGGACGGAGAGTCTTGTGAGACTATCGAGGAGTCCAGATCCATCGCATCGTCATCTTGATCACCCTCAGGAGAAGATGGGGCACGGCTGGTGCTTGAGGGGCGTGGGCCACGCAGCTCTCTGGACGACACACTGGATCTCAATGATCTTGAATAAGAGTCCCTGATCTCTCGAGAAACTTGGCGTGGCTTTTCTCTCATATCAGGACGTTCTAAAGTAGGACCCCGCAGACTTGTCCTTAGGCTCGCCTGGGACGCGCGTGCTCTAACTCGCTCGCTCGGTTTGCTGAGTGTCGCATATTCAGAAACCTGAGGTTTAGCCACTGAAGCACCTGGTGCTTTTTCTACAGTTGTCCCCGTTCGTTTGAGCTCTTGAGTGGTCTCGCGAGAGGCACTCTTGATAGGATCACCAGATAAATCTGTCGGTTCGAGTTTAGTTCTCGAAGACTGTGGTCGTAGGGTTAGCCTAGAAGAGGATGGACGTAATGCTTTGGGTGTGTGTTTAGGCTCGGCAGCAGGAGCCCGTCGAAGTCTCTTGGTGGGACTCTCTTCAGCCTTCACCTGGCCGCGTTTCGCAGGACTGGTACCTTCTGCCTCTTGTTGGTACTGTTGTCGCAAGTTCATACGAGAGTTCTTTGCCACGACTTTTGGGTGGCTTTCAATGCTCTCCATGCGGTTGAATTGTGACTTGTGGAGCGTGCTAAACCGTTTCCTGGGGATCGGTGTCGCTGTTTTCTGAGGCGACCGGGTTTTCTTGCCATCACCAAGCTTGAACGGATTGACACTGGTCTCGACTTTGTTTTCGAGCTGTTTTTTGGCCCTTTCGTTCATTTCACGCAATACCTTATCATTGACGGTCTCGAACTCAGTGGTGTATTGAGAAGCCTGTGAAAAAGCTAGATGATTGGCAGCTTTGAAGTCTGCTTTTTTCTTTGCAGAATCCAAAACAGCATTCAAGTCAGGGTATAGAGCCATGGCACGATTATTCTTGGTTTTCTCCCCGAGTGTTTAGGCGAAGGGGAGGGAGAAGAAAGTATTGTAAACAAGATGCTGCAGCTATGTGACACACTGGCGCAAAGTGCGGTATCAAAGCGTGTTTGTGCATTATAACTGGTTTTAACAGGCAATATAATCATACTTTGCGTATTTTTTTTTGGCTACAAAGAGACATTTTCTGCCACCTTCTCCGGATTGTGAAAACAGCTCGGCTATGCACCTGGTTCCCAATTCGGAAGAGTGAACTGCAGAGTAGGCTGCAGAGATCCCTAACCATTTTGGGCATGGGCTTTGAGCTTCGAAATAGATAGCTGGTTTATTTCACTTGTATTGTTGAGATTGCGGTTAAGTTTCCCATGGCTGCAGGTGCATGCTTCATTACTACACTCCCAAATTAACCTGCGCAGTGTGATGAGTACTGGGGGTAAATTTGTGGGCCAAGACTCCACGTAAACTTTTGGAATTGCTACAAGGCTGGGTTTGCTAGAATTGACACCAGGGTGTGGCAGCTAGCTAGCCTGTCAATTAACAAACAGATAGATTTTGTGATAAAACTATTATGTCTAGATATATAAATTATATGCAGGGATCAAAGAAGGTCCGGGTCACCAGCGATTTTGCGAAGAGCACCGCTTTCTACGTCCATGGGTTTTCTCCACATTTTGAGCTCTACGCCAGGCGGCAAGCTGCGCTTGGCTTCGATGATGCGTGCCTTCCAGCTATCGACGCGCCTCCGCTCTTTGTCAAGACGCTCATAGTCGCTGTAATCCTGGGAGCTGTTGACAAAATCAGGTGGAGGGGGTTTGCCTCGAATCTGATCGTGTATTATGTGGGCAGCCTCTACCACTGCACCAGGCCTGCTTGAGGCTCCAAAGAGGGCACCCGCGACACCGCCCAAAGTTGCTTGATTCATCTCCGCTTTTGCCTTTTGGTGGTTCAATCTGATCTCGTTGCCCAACCCTCTAGACGACTTCTCTGCTTCTGTGTGGGAAGGCTCTACCCGAATTTGGGCCGGATCAAACTTCCTTGCATTGGCACGGCCAGGCTTTGTGCTTTTTGATGGTTTCGATGGTCGTTGAGGTAACGGAGGTGGACCCATATCAATCAAATCAGGCGGCTCAGTTGTACTGGTGTCTGCGGATGCTGTCGATACCGACGATGCCTTTCCACTCCAAGGATCCTCAATCTCGAGAGACTCTTCTTTAGGGATAATCAGGTCTCTGATATATATCGCCAACACCTGGTCAGGGAACCACCGGGCAATTTGCACGTATGTTTCGAGATCGAGCTCTCCACCATCGCCCACGAGAATGAACTTGCGATGAGGGAAATCGTGGAATATACGAGTGAGAGTCTTAACTTTACGGTTCGCAACAGGCTCGAATATGCCATCAATCACGCCCTGGTAGCGTTTCAGGTGCATGGAGCCCAGAGGAAAATTAGCTCCGCGCAAAAACTCGTAAACGCCATCATACATTTGCCAAGGGGAGTTGGAGACATAATGAAAAGTAGCACCACGAGCTTGCATATGACGATACCAATCAGCTACACCATCCAAGCGCACCTTTTCATAGGGGGTGGCGAGCACGTTTCGGAGCGTATCACGTTTACCAGATAAGATACCAGTTAGCCGGACTGTATCGTCAATATCGGATATGACACTGGTACCATTAGGTGGTATGAATATTGGGTTAATTGAGCATTCTGCTGATCCATACTCTGCGGTGACCTTATAAGGACAGAACCTGAGGTGAAAAGTATGCTCAAACCGGCCACCTGCGTCAGTATCAACAACAAAAGTTTCGAGATCACCATCCTTGCTAAGAATTTCAACGTCTACGGGCGCAAGAGTGAGCGATTTACGGAAAAACGGGGCCATTCGTTGCCTCAGCATCGCGTTGGCGCTCGTTGCGTCTCCTGAAACTGGAGCATTGTCGGGCAAATCATCATGATGAGACTCATTTTCAAGATCAACTAATTGTTGCTGGAACTTCTCCGTGGGCGTGGGGTTTTGGCCACCAATGAACCGCTCGGTGGTGGCCAACAGCAGCTTGTTGCGACGCTTATTAGCATCACCCTCGGAAAACAGCCATCCACGAACCGTGACTGAATACGGAAACTCGGGTACCTCCTCCAAGTACGAGTAGGTGGGGTAAACAACGAGCTGGGGAACCTCGGGCAGAGCTATCCCTGATCTCCTATTTGAGATAGTGCTAGAAGCTGTTTGCTTGATATTTCGGAAAGCACTGAGGAGCGCGGGCTTACTCTGGAGCCAATAATCCGCCATTCGATGTACGGGTCCTCTACGAAACTTATTTCGCAACAACCTCAGTAATGGACGACGCACTTTGATAAGCAGTTGTGTTGCTGCAGTGCGGTCTCTAGAGATGTGTTATTTGTTGACTGGAGTTGAGCTTGAGCCCTCTCTTACGACCAAATTAATTAGGATTTTTCTTGATAATTATTGGTTTGTGGGCTCGTTTGCATATTTGCCGTGTGCTTGTGTTGAGGAGGGAGATGCTGAGCTACCAAGATAAGGACTAGCCACATGTAGCTAAAGAGAATAGCAATACTTGCCGCAAAAAAAAAACCCGAGGACACTATATTCCGGTCGAACATTTTGTTGGAAAAACTCGTGCAGTCTACTACCACTTGCACCTACCTAAAGACTCTCACATGGCCATCCCACGATGTATCGCTTATGCATGGGTATGCGGACTACATCATCATTTCACTTACCTAGGCAATGATCAAAGCAGGCTCCATGATACAGAACATGCGCTACGGGTCTTGTCCATCAAACACAGAGCTAACATTAGATTCCCCATTTCCCCCCCACGAACTCATTATGAACCCCAACGCTCTCGGATAAATTAGGCCCCACATAGTAAGCGGGGAGGGGGAAACCCAAGTTGACTTTACAAATGCCCGAGGAACAGCACCACTTGAAAAAGGGAGAATGGGACTTTAAAGCCGGCGAGAAGATGGTGCATGCCTCTCTGCTGGAGAAAGTCGGACTGGGATTAGTGCTCTCTACTTTGCCGGTGAAGGCTGCTATCGAGGTCCCTAAATGGTACTTTGGCGGCTCTAACAAGAAGCTGTCGAATTATCTGCAAGTCGAATTGGGTAAATACGTTTCATCTCTCACGAATATCAAGCAGCTGCGCATCATCATGCGCCCTCAGCCGCTACGGGAGTTTCTCCAATCTTCAGCTCTAAAGCGGGTATCTCAGGGAGTACCCAACTACAATAAGCTCTTTGAGGTATCCAATGCGTCTGCACGCTGGATATATGAGGTCCCCGACCGTCAACCCAGTGACCCGGTCATTTTGTATCTCCACGGCGGCGCGTATATGCTCACCACGATGCCCCAGCAGATTATGTGGTTGCTATATTCTGCCCGTAGACTCTCTGGTTTGAGAGTCTCGATCTTGGAAGTTGACTATACTGTCACCCCCGAGGGTAAATGGCCAACCCAGCTGAACGAGACTCTTGCTGTATACCATGAGCTGCGCAAGTCGTGCGATAAGATCATCACCTTGGGTGATTCTGCCGGCGGCCACCTGGCACTCAATCTCAACGACTACCTCCATACTCATAACCAGCCCAAGCCATTCGGTGTGGTGTTGGTGAGTCCCTGGGCAGATATTTTGCCGCGGTATAGTGGCTCGTATTCGGCCAACGCTAAGCACGACTATATCAATATTGATGGCTACCCTGGCACCCTATTTGCCACTCCCCAGCAGCTTGAAACACCTCAGGCCAATCCGTGTCGCGGAGATGCCGCTTATTGGCAAGGTAAACTGGATGGCAATGCGTGCTGCGTATGGGGTGAGTGGGAAGTATTGGCCGACTGCTGCGAGGAGATCAGCCAGAAATGCGGCATTACTGATACTTTTGTTGAACCCAAGGGTCTTCACGATGCGCTGATCCTCAATCCCAAGAACGCTTCGGGCGATTTTGTGACATCGTGTATCTATAAATGGTTGGCACCTGATAGGCCCGTGCCCCCCATTCCGGTGAATACAAAGCTGTAAATTTACTAGATAAGTGTTAATTGAGTGAAAATAGAAAAAATTTCAACTCGCTGGTTAACGCAATTGTAGCTATGCCACTTGGCAGTGTCCGTGATCAAATTGCTGCCCCACCGACGGGGACAGAGTTGTGTAAAGCAATTGCACCTTGAATTAGGCTACCACGCAGTGATGCAGGTTTGCTAATGTAACCATTGATGCCCTGATTCCTCAAATTCACGCTCTTTTTGATATAGCACGGTATCCAGGATCCAGACCTTTATGGGTCGTACATGTGCGCATTTTACAGATAAACATAGTCAACTCACAAGAACCGAGTAAAAAAGAAACCGGTTTGCGCACCTCTAATTTCATGCACCGCTCCCTTCTACACTATCCAGCATTTTGCACCGCTCCATACACTATCCGCAGCATTCTGGCGTGGTCTCAATAGCACCCCTACGGACCCCCTCCTTGCTGTCCAGAATGCAAGACCGCACAGCAGAGTATCGTTCAGCCGTACAATCTCTCACTAGAATCCATGGGCAACAGAATGCTCCCCCGCGTAACAACGACAAGAGCGAGTTTAGTGTACGCGCCGCTGCGATCGCCAAGAACATTGGCGATACGATGCTCCAGCTCCAGCATCTCACGCAGCTTGCAAAACGGAAACCAATGCTTGACGACCGTCCACAAGAAGTGGCGGAGCTCACCACAGTTATCAAGCAGCGGTTAGGACAAATTAATGAGAGCATCCGTGGGCTTCAGCAGCTCCAAGCCGGTGGCCCTGCTCAGGTCAAGGATTATACGAAAAACGTGGTGATAATGCTGCAGGGAAACCTCACGGATGTCACTTCAAACTTCACACAAGTTCTTGAAGACCGCACCAAGAGTATGCAGACACACAAGCCATTAGTTTCACAGCAGATCAAACCAGATAACCCGCTCTACAACAACAAAAAGTCCAAATCACGGCAGCAGCAACGTCCAGCAGCAGCAGCCAGTGAAAACCCTTATGCAAGTATAGAAGAAGATCCCGCCGATATGCTTCCCGGCGAGCTTTCTCTGCCCCAGGAACAGACTCTGACCCTGCTTGAAGACCAACAGAGCTCATACTTGCAAAGCCGTAGCACCGCTGTGGATGCCATTGAATCTACAATTAATGAGCTGGGCGGGATTTTCGCTCAACTCTCGTCCATGGTTGCAGAGCAGCGTGAAACTGTCCAAAGAATCGATGCCAATACCGATGACATTGCCTTGAATGTATCTGGTGCTCACCGTGAGCTGCTGAAATTCTACTCCCGCGTATCTTCGAACCGCTGGCTAATGTTCAAAAGTTTCGGACTGGTTTTGTTTTTCTTTTTTATTTGGGTATTGATCAGCTAGATAGGTATGTATTATTGTTTGTATGAGGGTCTCACCACCTATCTACATACTTGTCTCTGCATTTGACTCTTTGGCTTCATCCTGATCCTGTATGAATTTTATTTCAGTTAGATACCATCACACTGGAGTCTATCGTGTCAATACTTTGGCCATCCCTGCCTTTGACCCATAATCTGACACAAATTAGGACCAGCCTGCATCTGCATGATGCATGGATGGATGCATCTCCTTGTTCTGAAACAAAGCTATCCCGTGCCTCCGCCAAAGTGACTTTTGTTGATTTGGAATCATTGCAGAGATTTGGGTAATCTCCAAGGGAATTTTCACGCGTTGGACCGCGGTCAGCCCACAATTTACACCACGATGGTCCACCCTCAAACGGGGCTAAACCGGCTACTAAATAACTTAGATATACCCTAGACACTAGACAGATCCAATTTCTACGCGGCCTTTCTATTCATCGCCCTGGAACAACCCCCAATAGGGTACATAGTTGCTTCCACCTCCTCGCCCCTTTATAACCACGCGCAGCCCTTACATCATCTCCACGTATGCCACGCCCATATAGGGTCACCACGCCCGACTCGCGCCTCGCGTCGTCGCGCACTTTGACGAAAACTGATCGTATATGCCTTGCAGTTATTATGGTTATCGCCTCAGCTGTGCGCTTGTTTGGTCTCAACTGGCCCACAAGCGTTGTGTTTGACGAGGTCCACTTTGGCTCGTTTGCGCGTAAATACATTATTGGCCGTTTTTTCTTTGATGTCCACCCACCGCTCGCGAAAATGCTTTTTGCTGTCGCCGGTTACGCCTCTGGCTTCCGTGGTGACTTTGGCTTTGACAATATTGGTGACGACTATATCCTCCCCAAGGTCCCTTATGTGGGTATGCGCCTCTTCCCTAGTCTTATGGGTCTCTTTACCATCGCCCTGTGTTATTCCACCCTCCGTGCTTCCGGATGCCGTACTTTGATTGCCAGTTTCGGTGCTTTGATGCTCACTTTTGAAAACACACATGCTACCGAATCGCGTTATATCCTCTTGGACTCGCCTCTCCTTTTCTTCATTGCAATCACCGCCTATGGGTTCAAGAAGTTTGAGAATGAGGTGCCCTTCTCTCGCAACTGGTACAAGTTTTTGCTCCTGACTGGCTTGGGCCTCGGTGCTACTGTCTCTTCAAAGTGGGTAGGCTTGTTTACCGTGGCTTGGATTGGCTCATTGACTTTATGGCAGCTGTGGTGGCTCATCGGTGACCGTAGCGTCTCGATCCCATCTTTCACCAAGCACTTTACTGTCCGTGCTATTTGCCTGATTGGTGTCCCGGTTGCTTTCTATATGACAATGTTCTACCTTCATTTTATGTGCGTTGATAACGATGGTGGCGGATCCGATTTCATGCCCCGTCCTTTCCTCGCTACGCTAAAGCACAACAACCTCCCCCGTGATGTTCCTGCTGATGTCTACTTTGGCTCCAGTATCTCTATCCGCCACGTCAACACAAAGGGCGGTTGGTTGCACTCTCACAACTCCTCTTATGAGACTGGCTCAAAGCAGCAACAGATCACTCTCTATCCCCACCACGACGAGAACAACATGTGGACCATCCAGAATGCCACCGAGGACTGGAACCCCCAGAACCTCACCACTCCAGTTCAGCTCAAGGATGGTGATTTGATCCGCCTCTTTCACGGAGAGACTTTCAAGCGCCTTCACTCTCATGATATCCGCGCTCCCGTTACCACCCACGATTATGTCAATGAGGTTTCCGGCTATGGTTTTGATGGATTTGAGGGCGATGCCAACGATAATTGGCGCATCAAGATCCTCAAGAAAGAGTCCATTGGTGCTGGCAAAGAAAAGGTTCAGGCCCTCCGCACTTATTTCCAGCTTGAGCACCAGCTCACCGGCTGCTTGCTCTATTCTAAGGTCCAGAAGCTTCCTGATTGGGGCTTTGAGCAGCAAGAAGTTTCATGTATCCGTAACGGTGCCAAGGCTAATACTATGTGGTACATTGAGCATAATGTAAACGAGGAGATCGAGAACCCTGAGCTCGTCAATTACGTTAAGCCCGGCTTCTTGCGCAACTTTATCGACTTGAACGTCGCTATGTGGAATGTCAACAAGGGCCTAACTGCCACACACCACTGGGAGTCTCGTCCTCTTGACTGGCTTTACCTGGACCGTGGTATCAACATGTGGACTCGTGAGCACCGCCAGGTCTACCTTGTCGGTAACCGTGTTGTTTACTTGACTATCACTGCTTCTATTGTTACCTACGTTCTTTTCAGAATTGTTCAGCTTCTTTTCTGGCAGCGTTTCTCCAAGCGCACTCTCCGTGAGGGTCTCCCCGAGCCGGTCGAGAAGACCAGTGAGACATCTACAATCGCGCGTGCTACTGCGTGGGGACTGTTTGACCAGCAGTTTACCAGCTTCTTGCTGGCTTGGGCTTTCCACTACTTCCCTTCGTTCCTTATGGTCCGTCAGCTCTTCTTGCACCATTATCTCGCCTCTGTGTACTTTGGTATCATGATGATCTCTCAGATCTTTGAGTTCATTGTCGCAACTTTCCCCATCCGCGTGATCTCCAAGGCATTGACTGTCGCATTTTTGACTGCGTGCATTGTGTTTTACGTATGGTACTCACCTCTTATCTACGGTACGCAGTGGACTAAGGAGCAGTGCTTGGCTGCCAAGTTCAACAGTATGGACTTTGACTGTAACTCCTTCTTTGAAAGCAAGGATATGTACGTCGAGCATGATCTCAAGGTCTCTGAGTCTATTAGCTCTGCCAAGCTTGGTCTTACTGCTGAGGCGCCTGTTGAGACTGCAACTGCGGTCCCGTCTGAGCCTGCTGAGCCTGAAGAGCTGCCTCAAGAGCCTCTTGACGTTGAGCAGCCTGAGCAGGTTGTTGCCGATGATCTTAATGATCAAGTAGAGAATGCACCTGTGGATGTGCAAGACCCTGCGCTCCAGGAGCAGACTGTTTAAAGCAGCTTCTGAATGTCTATAAAATTAAAAGTCTTTTCAAAATTTGACATCACATATCTAACAAGTGTCTGGTCGATACCTCAGTTGCTGCTGTAGTATCACTGACCACCCGCAGGGGCGGCCCCTGAACAGTAGCTACTCGAGATATCTTACTCGGGGACGCGGTACTCGGCAGCACATTGGCTCTCATCCCATTCAACCTTTTAATGAACCAGGTGACCGCCCTTAATAAAACCCCTCAGCTAGTTGAACCCCAATTTGCTCGAATGGCATCTTTCCCCGCGTTTCAGTAAGGGTACCTTACTATAAGATTCAACATGATCCCCGGGGCATTCGAGAACGTAGACATTCTCGATCGTATTTAAAACTTTTATCCGTGTACTGTTATACCGACAATCTCCTCACTGACATGGTTTCGCTGCAGCGCCGTTCTTGCGGATGCATCTGCATGCATGGACTCCCATCTACGTCATCTCTATATAGTAAGAGCGGCTCGTGCCCCGTCTGTTTTCAATCACTGAACATGAAGCAATTTGAATACAATGTGGAGCTAGTCCCATCTTACGTAGAGGGACTAGTAAGATCCAACTCAAACCTGATATCGCTTGGACACAACACTGTCGCCGCTAAGCAGGCCCTGGGATCTAAAAAGGTCAAACTCGTATCTGGAGGTGGGTCAGGCCACGAACCTACCCATGCCGGATTCATTGGTGAGGGCATGCTGGATGCTGTGGCATTGGGCAGCGTATTTGCCTCACCAAACACAAGCCAAATCGAGCGAGCCATCAATGCCGTCGAGCAAGGTCAGGGCACCATACTTATCGTGAAAAACTATACCGGTGATGTTTTGCACTTTGGACTTGCTGCTGAAAAGTCTCAGGCTGCTGGTAAAAACGTCCATACTCTGGTCGTGGGCGATGATGTCGCCGTGGGTCGATCCCAGGGAGCAATCGTTGGCCGCAGAGCATTGGCGGGCGTAACACTAGTGCACAAGATTGTGGGTGCTGCTGCTGCCAAGGGATTGGATATTGATGAGCTCTTGAAACTCGGAAAGAGCGTTAATGACCACCTGGCCACCATCGCCGTCTCCTTGGATCATTGCGTAGTACCTGGCAAAAAGTTCACTACAGAGCTAAAAGATAATGAATATGAGGTTGGACTTGGTATTCATAATGAGCCTGGTGTTTTCAAAAAGAAGTTCCCGGCCAATATGTCCGAGATCGTTGAGCAGGTGCTCCCGCTTATTCTCGATATGAACGATAAGGATCGTGCTTTTGTTGACTTTAAGGAAACAGATGATGTTGTTTTGCTCATCAATAACCTGGGTGGTCTTAGCAACTTCGAAATCGGTGTTATCACTGAGATTGTTCTGTCCAAGCTTCCCAACAAACCCGTTCGCGTTATCAATGGCACTTTTACCACTGCGTTCAATGGCCCCGGCTTCTCCATTACGCTCTTAAACGTCAGCAATACTGACAAGCGTGCTCTTGAGCTTTTGGATGCACCCACGACGGCCCCCGGGTGGGCAGTCGCTCCCCACAATGATACCCAAGCCGAAATCCCTACTGGGCTTGACGAAGCTCGTAAAGACATCAAGAGCAACGTCAAGCTTGGTCCTAACTTTGAAAAGGGCTTGCGCAATGGCCTTGAGAATGTGATCAAGGCTGAGCCCCAAATCACAAAGTACGACACAGTTGCTGGTGATGGTGACTGTGGAGATACCCTCAAGGCAGGTGCTACTGCTGTTCTCAAGGCTCTGGATAATAAGAAACTGAAGCTTGACGACGCAGTTGCTTGTCTTGTTGGTATTGCTGATATTGTCGACGAAGAGATGGGTGGTACCTCAGGAGGTCTCTATTCGATTTTCCTGACTTCATTTGCCCGGCACTTGAGC
This sequence comes from Wickerhamiella australiensis, assembly GCA_030579635.1. Taxonomy (NCBI): domain Eukaryota; kingdom Fungi; phylum Ascomycota; class Dipodascomycetes; order Dipodascales; family Trichomonascaceae; genus Wickerhamiella; species Wickerhamiella australiensis. The sequence continues at coordinate 11,501 of JAKTRM010000012.1, read as the reverse complement.
CAGGATGACCCTAAGCAACTTGACATTGAATCCGGTGCCAAGGCTGCCCGGGGAGCCCTGGATGTGCTCTTCAAGTACACAAAGGCACGTGTTGGTGACCGGACAATGATTGATGCTCTGCAGCCGTACATTGAGAATCTCTATAAAGGGCTGAGCGCTGCAACCAAGGCAGCTGAAAAGGGTGTTGAGGAAACCACCAAACTCAAGGCAAAAGCTGGTCGCGCCGCCTATGTGGGTGAGCTGGGTGAGCCGGTCCCTGATCCAGGAGCATATGGTTTGGCAGAGTTGTTCAAGGGTTTTGACAGCTGAAGTCTCATTCTACGACGCTGATACATAGATTAAATGACCTTGAGCAAATTTGACCCAAAAAAAAAAAGACAATAAATAGTACTACAGCTAGGTGCCTAGGCTAGTTCGCTTAGGAGTTTGCGGACTTGAGACCACGGGTCAATACTCTGCAATTATCCAGTCCGAATCGAATAAGTTCTTCAAACTTCTCCATAGCTTTATTATCGGTTTTGCGCTCAAAGTCTGAAAAATACTGCAGGAGCATCTGAGAGTCGAGTTCAAGTTCAACCTCCTTGGAAGCGCCTTTCCCCTCCGTGATGACATTAGTGAGGTCCACACGCATTCCCTGGGTCTTCCAGCTGCTCCGGTTTTTGTTTCTTACGAGGTTGGGTGCCTTCACATCTTGAGCGGATCCCTCAAAAGGGATTTCGAGGCTAAGGCTGACACGAATATCGATATCCTCGTGGGGTAGATAGATAATCAAGTCTCCGATCCTTTGCTTGGTGATTTTTTCTACCAGCTGATCGCGCTCGTCCAGTGAAACGCGGACTATGTTACCGCCATCTACCGGGTGGAACTGGTCACGGGTGCGTGTTTCGCCCTCCACCTCAAGGGTATGTGCGGCTGTAAACTGGTCAAGCATAGTTTCAAGCCTTCCGAAAAAGTTGTGGGGGATTCCGGGCTCAAAATACACTTGGTCCTTGACATAGTTGGCTTCAAGTAGCGACTCGCTGAGGACTGGCAAAACAATTCGCTTGTTATTAGTCTTGGAGCATGCAAGTCCCAGCTTGAATTCCAGCTCAATGTATTTACGCTTGTCTCCCAAGTTATGGATGTTTCCGTAAATCCATTCAGTGATTCTCCGGTTCAGGTCATCGGCAGGAACAAACCCGCTCAAGCTCGGTGGTAGCCCTATCAGACTGGAAATACCGCCGGGACCTTGTCCTTGAACGGATGCGGTGACAGTGGGAGGGCTGATCGCTTGTTTGGCCCTTTGAGATCCTTTCCAACTTTGGGCCCAGATGGGGGGCTCAGAATATTTCTTCGGCTTGCGGGTGAGCGAGCTTTTGCGGCTTGGAGGCGTGCTGTTTAGCATGCTGTGGATATGGGCGCTGTTTTTACGCTTCTTAACAGCTACGCTGCTATCACTGCCATTCAGCATACTGTTCAGGTTCATGTCTGAATAGTAAGCGTGGTTTGCACTAGGAGTTATTGGCATAAAAGCAACTGTGTGTGAGGGCAAGAAAATCAATCGGTTGCATGGCCCTTGATACGTCCTGCAAGTTCCATTAACCGAAAATCACATGCACCAGAATAATCACCTAAACGTTCATCAATGATTTTACAGTGTCCGCACCTCCCACGGCAGATTATGGCTGCAGGATTGGGTGTGTGGCGCCTTTGCCGTGGCGTACCGCAGAAACGATAATTATGTTTTACAAGCTCCCCGCCTGAATAGATTAGGCCCAACGCCTCATACCCACAAAGTCCTCTAGACACCAAATTGGATCTCTAGAATACATAAATACGTCTACACCTATGACCATCAAAAATCTGTCGTGGTGAAAGGATTGACCACGAAATCGGTACGGTGCAGACCATCAGCGATTTATAGCTGAGGACTAATTCAAAACTTCATCTTTCTAGAGAGCTATTAGAGTGTTTGCTGGAATGAATAGCAGGGCCTCATTGGGGAATTGCCGCGGAACTTCGGGAGAGCTTTTAAACATCCTGAACTACTAATTCTGTATCGTGATACCTTTTAGGTGAAAGAAAGCTGGTATACCCATATGTTATCATTGATAAATTATTCCATAACCGTTCACAAACTAATTGCCCTCGTATTATGGGCACTGTACACTCTAAGATAGCTCTAATAGATTATTGATTAGATGTCGAAATACCTAGATTTGCCTCATCCTGAACCCACTCCTTTATCTAAAGTCTAATAGCTAAAGGGCTAAATCTTCACCCCTGAGAGACGGATAATGCATATGCTATGCACGTTACATGCATCTAACTTATTCTGCCATGGATATGTCAAACCGGAAACCAATACCAAACACCCCTGATGTCAAATATTTATTAAACCAAGGTGTCTGATTACGCCAACGTCCTCTTCAAAGTACCTCGTCACCGCGATTGCAACTTGGTCCTCTACGCTCCCCGGGTCCCATTCGGCACGATTGCACTTTGGTGTTCTCGCCATTACCATGTTCTCATACCATTATCATGGTCCGCCAAAGCTTTTCAGCGCTCACGTCACGGGTTTCATTGCCCGCCCCATCCTCCCTCGCTGCCTGAGTTCACCCCTTTTGGGTTTCAACATTGAAAGTCTTCTTTCTGATCGCAGCTTAACTCATAGTTACCCACAAGGTCTGGCCTACTTTCCCTGGTCAGTGTCACCCTCCATTTGTCTGCGTGCTACACCTTCCCACAGGGGCTGCGATGATGGAGGCTGTATATAGTTTTCGTTCTGTTGTGAAAATGGAGTCTCCCGAAAGAAAAGAGAGAAGAAAAGGTGTAGTAGCTAAATGGCTATTTTATTTTTTATTTGGGTGGTAGGATGCTGTTGGAATCAAGGTAAGTATATTGGTGGAGGTGAGGATGTAGGTGGGTCTACTAACACAGGGGTGATTGCTGTTTGTGCTAATGGAGCCAATCAAAAAAACATATGATCCAGCGGCAGTAACTCAATTTATTCAGAACTTGTTTAGAGTTACGGATACAGTGTTGGAAACGAGGTAAGTATGTTGATGGGTGCAGAGTGGTGAACTAACTTAGGATAAATGATGTGGATAGTGGTTTGTATCGTGGCGCTGATACTTTATTTTTGTTTTATCTTGGTCTTAAGCTTTGCCTGCTTATGATTGTTTGGTTCTTTCTGTTTTGTTCTACTTCATTGTTTGTTTCACTTTTAGCCCCATTTCCACAATTTATTTTCACTTTTCGCGCCTAATGATCGCTTGTTCCTGTCTATTCGGTGGTTTCATTGATATTTGGCCAGTTTTTTCTTATACACTGCTTTCTTTCGCGTAAATTCAGCTGCTGTTGGCCCATCATGTTTCCCTGGTCGCTGCCCGTGCCTGCACACACCTAGCTCATACGCAGCATTCTTTCTCGTGATTGGTACTATGGTGTTATCGTTGTGCATGGGGACTCCTGAGTTGAGATCCGTGGATTTGTTGCGATTCCTTGGCCCAGTGTGTTTGAATTAGATATTGCCCTCCAGTACTCATTGATCAATTCTACTCCGAGTGAGCGCTTATCCGGGTTGTTTTAGCGTCATGTTGCCAAAAATTCTCTATCACGATTCGGGTTGACTTTGCATTTTGTGTTGTCTTTCCCACTCCGTACCTCTTCGTGACTCTTTTGCTACTTTAATGACCTCTGGCTTCCACTGAGCGATATCATAGCGTTCTTCTGCCACAACTTTGATTTGGTTCCGATGATATGGTAGTTTACATCGAATTTCAGTCCTGTCCTCGATTTCGGCCCTTCACTATCATTCAGTGAACTTTGGCTGCCGCTGTACGCAAATTTGGGCTTGACGTGGCTTGATGCTGTGCCAACTCTCGATTCCACTCCGGAGCCTTGATCTATTTCCGAGCTTCAAAGGTATATCCCTACGCTAGCTTTCCACTATCACTCGGCCACAGGTGGCTTTTACTGAGCACACTAATGAGTTGACATAGCGATTTGCTGCCTAATTTTCTGGTTATTGCTATGGTATGTTCTCTATTTGCCAAGCTTTGCTTCACGCTGGGCTATCCTCTTCTACCCCAGTTGGCCCTGTGCCCTCCTTTGTGAAATTATTTTCAGACCAGCATGATGTTTATGGACAGATCCTCGTTTTTCAATTAAACAATTTTATTTTGGCCCTGGCTGCTTGTCTATTGAGTACTGATCTTTGTTGTGATACACCGTATGGCTCCATTTGGCTGTTAAACCAAGCACGGCAGGACTATACTAATTGACCAGTTTAGAGATTCTCTGAAGGTCCCACTGCTATTGCAAAATGTTTTCTAAAATCCGTTTTAAAGGAACTTGAGGTTCGGCAAGTGGGTCGACCTGCAAGACCCCTACTCACCCCCCTTCTCCCCCACATAAATGCAAGTTGACCGAGCTCACAACGCTGGGTAACCCACAGGCATCAACATGTACTACTCCCCCGTATCAATAAAGTTTAGGTCAGACGCATCAACGGAATACGTCTCCGGGATTTATATCAGCGACAAAGATACCGAGCTGGTGCTCTCTGTGTGCCCAGGGTTAATTCCCCTGTTTACGGCCCACCCCCAGGGTGAATTACTCGCGGCCCTCGGCTCCGCAATCTCTGATACTCAGATAATATGGGATGAAATTTCTCTTTTGAACACTATCAGTCTACCAGGTGACTTTTTCACAAAGTTCTCGGGGTTCACCCGTACCCCACACGAGTTGCCATCCCTCTACATTTTCAGGTTTGTGCACGGAAATTTGGCCCGCAAGCAGACCCAGCAGCAATCTAGCAAGGCTTTATCTATCAACACCCGCCGCTCTGAGCTAGTGAATGCAAGAGTCGAACTCTTGAGCTGCCCATTTGGTGGGGTTAACTCGGCTCTCTTTATCGGCTACAGGTCGCCCGGTGTGGTTAGCTATGTTGCTGAGGACTGTGGCGCAATGTTAATCGATGCCCGCTACCTCGATAACATGCAGGGAGGAATGGTGACCCAGGGTGGGCACTCCCTTGGGTTCATATATGGGCTGCTGGCCAAGTCGGGTGGCGAGGGCAAGCTCGTAGCTGCAATCCCATGGGCCCCTATATTGGCTGCACTCAAAATAGGGAATTTTTTGCCCCAGTTGGCCAATTGCGTGCGCCACTCCCCCGACAGTGCACATTTGTCGTCCAGCGTAGTGGTGGTCAACGTGAAGCTGAGAGCTGGCCGACAAGTATGGGGTTCAGGTGTTTTTGTAGATCGTAATATCGTGGTAACAAATAAGCACGTGACCGGTGCTGATTTTCTGCGTATCGAGGTTTGGTTCGATGATCACAGAAAATATGTTGTTGGCGCCGTTTCCGAGCCTATTCTCGGCGTGGACCTGGTGTTGCTGAAACTCAATGAGTATCCAGATCAAGAGCCAGTGGAGATCGCTGCTACGCCAGCCAACGTAGGCACTGCAGTCACCTCACAGGGATACGGGCTGCTTTACCCAGGACGCGCTGGTCCTGTTGAGCCTCTTTTCTCTGAAGGTACGGTCTCGGCTCGCTATTTTGGTAAAATTTATGAAGGCCAGCACGATACTGACTGCTCGATGTTGGTCTCAACTGCAAGTTGCTGGAACGGGTCCAGCGGCGGAGGTCTTCTCAATAGACAAAATGAACTGGTGGGTATCATGGCCTCCAACGCGAGGGATGAGCACTGCAATGAAATAATGCCTGATATGGCGTTTGTAATTCCTGCCAACATTGTTAAGCTGGCTCTCGATTGCGTAGCTCGTGGCTCCCAGCTCACATCCACAAATTCGTTTAAAAAACTCTGGAAACTGGAACCCACGCATGTGAACGGAAAACGTCCCCGTGCTCGCTTGTAATGGCATCCGAGAATGAAAGTCGCTTTGATCTAAAAAATAGTCAGTTGAGCTCTCTAGCCTAGTGCTCTTGGTCAAGTGTCAGGTAACGAAGTACATGAATATATAGAAATTATGATTTAGAGGACGACATGCTCTGGTATGTGTGGGAATTTGTACAGCGGTTGAGTTGCTGTGAGTTGCTTATTTTCATACACTGACAGGCCCTGGTCAGCCCAGCAGGTGGGCAATGAACTCGCCAGTATTCTTGGCCTTCATGAGACTTTCACCGACCAGAATACCATGGGCACCCTGCTCGGCAAACTTGCGTACCTGGTCTCGCCCACTGATACCAGACAAGGCAATAAGCAAAGTACCCTCAGGGGTCATAGACACGAGATCACTAGTTGTATTCATGTCCACAGTGAACGAGTGAAGGTCGCGGTTGTTCACACCGATAACCAATGCCCCAAGGACGACAGCGCGTTTCATTTCCGATGCATTGGAGACTTCTGTGAGAGGTTCCATGCCGAGGCTGCGAGAGTAATCTATAAGCTCTCGAAGCTCGGCGTCAGTGAGCATCTTGACGATAAGCAAAACTGTGTCTGCGCCAAATAGACGAGCCTCAAGAATCTGGTATTTAGAGAATACAAATTCCTTGCGCAAAACAGCAGGGCGATTGGGTAGCTGATCAATGGCAAGGCGAGTTTGGCGCAAATCCTCAATTGTGCCCTTGAACCAGTGGGGTTCAGTCAATACAGAGATTGCAGAGACGCCCGCCTCTGCATACTCCTTTGCTTGAGATGCTGCGTGTACATCCATCCCGATAGATCCTTTTGAGGGTGAAGCCCGCTTAATCTCAGCAATAAGTGCCATCCTCTGCTGTGCCAACCGAGCGGCAAAATCGATAAGTTTAGGGGCCAGGCCCATTTCTACACTCTTTTGCATATCCTCAAAAGTTCTGCCAGGAATCTTTGACTCTTGAGCGACATCTTCTTTACGCTGAGCATAGATTTTGTCGAGAATTGATTGTTCCTTTCTGCCTGCAATATTCATAAAGTTACGGAGCATCTGCATGCCTTCCTCACTCATGATACTCTCTGGGTGGAATTGCAGCGCTTCCATCTGGTACTCTTTGTGTCTGATTCCCTGGATAATTCCGCCTGGGCTAGTAGCAGTGACTTCAAAGCACTCTGGGAGTGTCACCACATGGGCAGATAATGAATGATACCGAGTAACTAGAGTCTCTTGTGAGATTCCCTCAAAGATTCCCTGATTATTGTGGGTGATTGGCGATGTCTTGCCGTGACGAATCTCTCCTGCGTACGAGATCTCACCCCCGTAAAGATCTACAATACACTGGAGACCCATACAAATGCCCAAGATAGGCCTTTTGCCGGCATAATACTTGATAACATCTTTTGAAAGTCCTGAATCAGTTTGTGGATGGCCGGGGCCGGGTGAAATTACCACCAGATCAGGGTCAATTTTAGGCAAATCCTCAAGAGTAAACTTATCATTGCGCTTGACGACAACGTCCGCACCCAATCTACAGAAATACTCGTATAAATTCCAAGTAAAAGAGTCGTAGTTGTCAACCAGAAATATCTTCATTTGTGATACGGTCAAGGGCTCTTGAAAGTGAGTCAGCGCTGTCTTTGGAGTCACAACCGGCAGAGGCACTGGTAAAGTATCCGCATATCAAAGCGGTTGGATCCCAAGAGAGGTGCCCGCATTGTAAACCCCCCTTTGGCTCGGCCGCGACGCGTTTAATTAACATGTCGTTTTACAGAAGAGCCGATGCATCACTATTCAAAAGCCTTAATGGAGAGCATGTGCAAGTAGTAGGTATCGTAACAGAGCGTGTTGATCCTAAAAATGTGAAAATTGAGGCTAATGGATCCCTAACTGCGCACATTCCTACGTCCCTTGATTCTGTCGACATCGATGAGGCGTACGCATTCATTGGAGTTGTCAAGGATGATGAGACCATCAATGTTAACCACCATATTCATATTCCCAAAGAAGATTTCGATGCGGAACTTGTCAAGAAAGTGGTCGCCACCCAGCACAAGTACTCTGATTTCTACAAGCCTCAGGGCGACGAATAGACGACTATTAGCATAGATATATAAAAGCAAAGAGACCTTTTTGAAGTTTGGACACCACACGTAATTAGCTTGATCAGCCAGCCGTAGTTAAAGGACAAAATTACCTCCACAGGAACACCTCGACCCTGCTAGCTGTGGACTATCCCTTTTAGAGGCAACACGATTGCATGTCTGACAGTATGCGCGGGTTTTGGCGTACCTTAGGCCACACGGGTTGCAGAGTTTTGCCTCACCCCAAGATCTTCTCCAGCAGGGTGAGGTGGTTGTTTTGCAGGAAATACAAATTCCCGGAACGACAGGCTTGCTTTTACGCTTGTAAGTAGCAGCTGATTGATCATCAATATTTGTAGCATGGGTAGAGACATTGGTAGGCACAGGTAGAGCCGTAGGGGTGGGGTCGGGAAAACTTGTGCTGGTGGTGATCGGGGCCGGCAAGGATGCAAGAGCCTTGGAGCCTGTGACTCCTGGACTATCAATATGATGCATAATAGAGTTATTGTCGCGATCTTTAGGGCTAAAGCGAGCTGGAGCGGCTGTAGCTTCGGATGGGAATCTCGGCTCAGTGGGGTTCAGTGGAGGTAAGCTCGTGTAGCTCGGAATGTGCTCTTCGCGTGTAGGCTGCTGATAGTCAGAGCTATTTTTCATTGTCTCGAATGATCGCTTAGGCACAGGAGTCGAGTAAGTGTGCTGCGTGTGCTGAGAGTGATGGCGGTGGTCCTGGTGATGTTTGAGGACACTTTCTTCTCTTGGAGGCGAAATTAGATGTGAGCCTCCAACTTTCGGAGACTTCTCCTCAGGTACGCGACTCATGCGCTCGTACTGTAGCTGCTGGAGCTGCCCTTCCAGATCACGGATCTGATGGCGCATGGCCACTAGCTTTGACTCTTGCTCAGCAACAGTCGTTTCAAGACTATTAATCTCATTTTGCATCTGACAGCTACATTTATGGCCACAGATTGCCGACACGAGCTGCAAAGACGACATGGTAGGAAAGCAGTTGTTCTGGGTCACATTTATATATTTAAAGCGTAAACTACAAATTCGCTTGAAACTGATTGGAGATATTCAGGACACAGAAACGATTTCAACTCTCTGATCTTTGTTATCTGTCCATAGATGAGCTAGTTTAGGCAACAAGTGTACCGAGTCTTTGTTCACAAGCACAAAAGGCAGCCCTGTTTTACGGGCTTCACTGATTAGCGCTTTAGCCTCACTGCTATCAGCTGTGACCACTGCGCATTCAGGCTGAGAAATTCTTGGTATAGTGCGTAGCATCGACAAGTATCCAGGAGGCTGCTGTTCGATATCGGCACTAAACGCGTCCACCAGCTGCTGGCACTTATGGATATAATCCACATTCGAGGTCATACATCCTAGTCTCCAAAGATTCCGCAAGGATATACCATTGGAGCTGGGCTCTGCGCCATCAAATCCGGTTTTGGGCCGGTAAATGAGCCACTCCCAATCCTGGGACGTGAAAAACCCACCGCGAGGATCCCAGAACTTGGAAATCTGTTGCTGCTGTAGATCAAGTGCCAGTTTCAGTACTTTGCGGTTAGGAACAGCGCCATAAAAGTCCAAGAGCCCCTGGATTGTGTAGGCATAGTCGTCATTGACTGCGGGCACCCGGCCATCGGCGGTGCGGCTAAATTCACTATGCCATTCGGGATTGTAAATAGCTTTTGCGCTTCTTATAGCTGTGTCAAGCGCATCCGAGCGATCAAGTACCACAGAAGCCCTTGCGAGGGCGCCAATTGCCGCCGCGTTCCATCCATTGACAATCTTGGCGTCTACAGCGGGGTGCTGCTTATTGTTACGGCGATACTCTTCAAGTCTTTTAATTCCACCTTTAATTATCGCTTCGGTGTCCTTGGTGCTGCGGCCAAACGTCTGTGCCACTTCTTGAATTGGTTTATAGACGCTCAAAACATTTTTGTAAACAAAATCCCCATGAGGATCAAGCGCCTTGTTGATGTTACCCTGTTCCTCAACACCAAAGTAAAGTGCACAAATATCCGCTTCAAGTAGAGGAGCTCCTTTGAAGGCATCTTCAAACTCTTTACCAGTCCACACATAATATTCGCCTTCACGCGATTGTCCCTTTGCATCAGGAGAATCAGCATCAACGCCAGAATACCATCCAGCCTTGTTTGAGTTGAGTGGTCCACGAATGAGGAAGTCTACGAGATCGTGAGCAAGGTCATGACTCTCGGGGCTATCAAGCGCCACATCGAGTAAAAGTGCTTGATCCACAAGCATTTTCTCAAAGTGTGGGAAATGCCAGTCTGCTGAGACCGAGTACCGAGCTATACCTTGCCCGACCTGGTCCTTGATACCTCCCTTGTAGATGGCGTCCAGTGATTTTGTGGCAGTAGACTTGACCTCCGGGTTAGAACTATTGATGGCAAACTTCAACGTTGCTGGTAAGGGGAATTTGGGTGCCTGACCATACCCGCCATTCTGAGCATCAAAAATATCTAAAATCTCCGCCTCTGCTTCAGAAATGATTTTGGGGAGATTCAAGTCGACAGCGTCCCCGGTTTTAGAAGAGACAAGAGAGCTCAGCTTCTGTGCCATTTCCTTGGCATGATTCGCGCATTGCTCATTATTTGTGGTCCATTGTTTGTTCACTGCCCTGAGGACATTCATAAACGGCACTGCTTGGAGGCTCTGTACTTTATCCTGAGGTACCTCGGGGCCAGCCCAATATGTACCGCCAAAAATCGGCTCCAGTTCGGGTGTCAAAAATACATTCAGAGGCCATCCGCCCGCACCAGTAGTTGCCTGCAGGTACATCATATAGATGCTATCGATGTCTGGGTACTCTTCTTTATCGATTTTTATCGATACAAAGCTTTTATTTAACTCATTTGCAATATCATGATTGGCAAAGCTTTCCTGATTCATGACATGGCACCAATGGCAAGATCGGTACCCCACAGAGAGGAAAATGGGTTTGTTAAGCTTCTTTGCGTGGGCCAAAGTCTCGTGAGACCATAATTGCCAGTCAACTGGATTTTTTGCGTGGCTTTGAAGATACGGGTTAGTGGAATTGGCAAGCTGGTTCAAGTTTCGTACAAATCTGCGACGATACTGTATCATGTAAGGGAAAGTGGATACCTTGCCAAGACTAGCTGGACAGGACCCAGCTTTAAAAGAACAAGATCTCGTATTAAATGGTACTCTGTAGGTAATTTCCATTCCTATGGGTGTTATAAAGTGATTATTCTGGTCATTGCTTGAGCTTCAGAGGCAGGGGACCCCAGGGGGGCGTCTGTGTCTAAAGGGCACCCCAGGACCGACTTGGCTTAGACCCTGTTTCCGCGATCGCACATTTTAATATTTGTAATTGCACAATGCAAGTCTATGCAGGGATATGCAGGGATATGCAGCTCATGTAATCTAAGAAAGTGCAAAGGCAAAAATTTTGCTTTGTGGGGTGTGTTAGATTGAATTTTTAGGCCAAACAACTTTTTTGCACGGTCTGCACGGCCAAATTATTGCCAATGCACAAAAAGTTAAAAACCCCAAAATACCTGGTTTTTTTGGATG